>JAQGBX010001017.1:0-28198 GCA_034698745.1 Megaphyllum sjaelandicum
TTCGGCATTACCAATAAAACCACCCACAAGTAACCGTCCAATGGAATGTTTTTAAATCATGCCCAGTAAAATAATAGAGAAACAAATGCCTGATTAAATGTTCGAACAAATTGCTAATTACATTTTATTAAGAAAACTAGCCGTTTGGCCCGGCTTTGCCCAGGCTGTACATTCTTTCTCTGCTAGGTCTACCAGGCAAATCCAAAAGTATGTTTGATATAAATGTTAAAAAATTCCGTGATGTCGTACGTATCATTAACAAAAAATGGCCTCAGATGAGTTTATTACAGTCGAAAATCACTTCCAGAGATTGGATCTTTGTAACTCCAGTGGACTGTTAATGCTAATTTCTACTTTCTTAATTGATCTGTTACCATTACCAATCAAGTTTTGCCCTACCATATGCACAGGTTTTTACACAATTTATGGTATACTTTGTTTTAGAATCGCCTGGTAGACCTAGCAGAGAAAGAATGTACAGCCTTGGCAAAGCCGGGCCAAACGGCTAGTCAGTAATACATGAGGGATACTTGTTTAGTGTACTTCGTATAAACGAAGAAACGAAACTATTGAAATTGTCATTTCAAGCTCAGCTTGAAACATTTCAAAATATTTTTCAAATCAATGTCATTTCTTATTCTCTTAAATTTGACCATTGTTCATAACTATTAACCCGGAATTATATGTCACATTTTTAGTTGCTGATATATCAAATTTCTAAATAACATATAACACATAAAAGCAAAGCTTCAGACTTTACTCTAAACTCTCGAGCATTTTTCAAATCATATATATATATATATATATATATTTATTTTCATTTTCTTAAGATTATCTTAACAATAGTTTGTCATGGTCCGAATCCGTCCGATAAGTCATTATCTACAGGTATTTCTTGGTTTCTGTTATGGATTTAAGGGGGGTAACCTTTGAGTCATTGTTCATAAGTTTTTTTTTATATCTGAGTATTTATATTTGACTTCCAGAATGCAAAAAATTTCCCGAAATTCTCGACCAATTGATGTTTTGATCATATCAACTAAACACAAATATCGGTTTAAAATTTTGTTTTAGCACGTTCAATGGAACAAGCAGCCTCACACCAGTTAGTACCAATGCTTATAAAAACGCGTAATTTATGGATGACCCTTATTCGCTTGAAGTAGCCTACTTTAGGGAAAGAGCTTAGAACGAGCGCTGTTATTCGCTCATAAGCACTATATTGATCGCCTTCAAACCCTCTATTCACACGAAAGACGCTTCTAAGAGACGTTATTAATGAACAAACTTACAAAATTCCTGTTTATTTCATAAGTTTTTTTCTTTAAATAAATGTTACAGAAATATTTCAGAAGAAAAATATTAATTTTATACCAGTTCCGGATCCCCGTAGCTACTCCGAGTTTCATAGTGGCACCTATATTGTCAGAAATCAAAATTCTATGAGAAATAAACCCTAATTTCATAATCAAATTTCATTCAAAAAATAATTATTCCCAATTCGCTGTGTTTTTGTTTTTGTAAATTAGAAGGCTTGAAATTGGCATGTGAAATTTCGTGAAATGTTTCATTTTAAAAAAAAATATTTTATTGGTGCTTTGAAAAAGGCAGAAGAAATACATGCTCATGGACATTATTGATTTTATTTTTTTCAAATAAAGCATACAATGTCGTTTTATAAATTGTTTTAATTTATCCTCAAGAGATGGCACTGTGTTAATTAGATGGATTCACCTTCGATGCCACATGTCCTGCCATCTATTGCTAGAAAATGATAACTGCTGAGATTGGCTATCATTTCAATGCTAACTTTTTCTCGTTTACAACGTTGACAGTTTAAAAAGAATACCAGCTCCCAATATAAATACTAAAAATCCAGTTTTATTAAATTATAATTTGTTTTACCCATTTTTGTGCATGTGTGCTTAAACACAATCTTTGTTAAATTAATTCCAACGATATTTTTTTGGTGATATTTTTTAACTATAAAATTAGTATTTTATCGAATGGTACCTCTTTTATTTTAATATCCTGTATTTTCATCTAATTTTTTTTTGCACGGAGTGCAGGTTAATTACATCTTAATAAAGTTTTAAAAGATATAATTTAAAAAGCATTTGTCGATGTATTGGGCACTATATATCATGGTATTATTAGCTAAAATGGATTTTATTTTTCATTTGTTAACATAATGTCCGGTTAAATATACCGTCCAATCGGAAACGTATTAAATCCGGACATCGATTGTCCATTGGTCTAATATTGATATATGCCTTGGTGGGCTTTATACCCATTGTGCGCTTTTCATGTTTTCGCTGCTGGACATCCCATTTAAGTTTTTTTATCCCCTTTGTGCAGTGGACAGACAGATGGATGATTTCATCAGGCTGCTTGAGGGAGGGGGTCCACCTTCTGGACATGGCAGATGCGTTCATAGGGGTGACACCCCCACGGATGGAACGGAAGAGGCAAAAGAAATAAATGGATTTTTTACATTTTCTCTTGCGCAAAAATACAGATTATTGAAATCCCGCTTGGTACCCCAGAGATCTAAACAGAATTTGAAATAAAAAATGCTGAATATGACATTGAAATTGCGAAGCTGTGTAATTTCTTCAAATGTTGATAATGGTTCGCCCACTGAGTACCAGAGTGACAGTGCAATTCCGATCTGGTCCAATTGTAAAACTGCTTTTGGTTCTACGTGAAATTGAAAAAACTCAACATTACCGGGGACTTGAAGGGTTCTTCAAGTTGCAATCTGGAGAAGAATTTGAGAATTTCAAGACTCGCACGTGAGAAATCTAGAAATTGTAAATGAACTTCTTGAATGCGGCATGTTTTTTTAACCGATTTGGTTCTGCTTGAAAGGAATTACAGTGGAAAAAATGCTAACTGCTTAAGTGTCTTCCAAGACGCCATTTTGAAGTACACGTTAAGATCTGGTACAATAATGATATTAATAATGCATTTTATTTTTCTATACCAGAAGCTAACTTTGTAAATAATGTGCACGTGGATTGGTTTAAGAACATCTGACATGACATTTTAAGAACTTAATTTTCAATGTATTTCTTGATATACATGTCAAATTAGAACATTTCCTTTGAAATCTGACTTAATATGTTAACTATACACGTTTTCTTTGGTTTTCATTTGAACTATACGTTTTTCAAGTAGTAATATGTCAAACTCCAATATACTGTAGTTTTTTGTAAGAACTGGAGATGCCATCTGGGAAGATGTGTTTTGGAAGATTTGGAGATGACATCTGGAAAGATGTTTTGGAACATCTTCCCAAATGTCCTCTTCAGATCTTCCAAAACACATCTTTCCAGATGTCATCTCCAGATCTTCCAAAACACATCTTTCCAAATGTCATCTCCAGATCTTCCAAAACACATCTTTCCAAATGTCATCTCCAAATCTTCCAAAACACATCTTCCCAGATGGCATCTCCAGATCTTACAAAAAACTGTATTGGAGTTTGACATATTACTACTTGAAAAACGTATAGTTCAAACGAAAACCAAAGAAAACGTGTATAGTTAACATGTTAATTCAGATTTCAAAAGAAATGTCCAAATTTGACATGTATATCAAGAAATACATTGAAAATCTAAGTTCTTAAAATGTCATGTCAGATGTTCTTAAACCAATCCACGTGTACATAATTATTTACCAAGTTAGCTTCTGGTATAGAAAAATAAGAAATGCCTTATAACCCTATGACCTTTGGCCCTTAAAGTCGCCCCCAAGTCGGATGAGTGACCTTTGAGATATGCTAGGTATGTCTTAGTTGGGAATGTGCCCTGTTAGGGTAGGGGCGGAGCTCCTTGGTAGAACAATTGGGTATCTGGAACAGAAATTTTAAGTCGTCGTGTTCCTGGGATTAGGGAATGAGGATGCATATACTAGTAGGTGAGTGCCTTTGCTGGGCCATGCGTTTACTCCTAGCACCTATGCCCTGGGTGTTGTTTTGATTACTTTAGTTTCTGGGTTAGGCCTCTGTTGGGAATCCGTGGTTAAGATTAGTCCAGTTTGGTTGGTGCGAATCGCTTTTATATTGAGGGTTTGACATTGTGATACGTTTTGATCATTTATTGTTTGTATACCGCTTTACAGCTGTTTTCTATTTGCATATCTTATGGGTACGTGCACGGTGAGGCTTATTCCAGTCGCTTGCCAACCGGTTTCGAACCAGTGTCGCGTAGTGGTATTGCAGACTCTTACCAGTAAGCGGCACTGGTTTTTGAGCGACTGGAACAAGCTTCACCGTGCACGTACCCTTTGGTGGCATTAAACAGTATTCTCTCTAGTTTGCAATATCTTGGCCCTTTAATTCCGGTTGTACGGTTGTTGATCTCACAATACGACTGCGATCACGTTTTCTGAGAACTGGAGTAATACATAGTCAGATATGTACTTTTATACTCTTGAATAAATTTCCAATGCACGCTTTTCTTGTGGATCTGCAGTAGGCTACAAACATAATATACGTTTTTGACAAAATAAAACTTGCTTGAATATATTTTTTTTAAAGCTTGCCCCGAATAGTTGGAGACGCGTGGCCATGACGCCATTGTCATGCCCCAATTTACACACTTTAGAAGTATCTACGACTGTAATACTGTTTTTTTCTTTAATTCGTGAGGAAATTAATGGTCACTTCCGGTTGTCGTTGTGATCGTTTATTTCCACAGTCTAGTAAGTCGAAGCTGCTTAGAAAAAAATGGAGAAAACGACTGTGTTGTACGTTGAACATACCGTATTTGAGGGAAGAAAAAGATTTTAGGAAAATGGCCGATTTTATTTTTATTTCACTCGATTCTACTTAGGCTTAATGTCTGCCCGAAATGTAAATCCTCCAGTGGCCGTAACAGTTCCGGATCGACACCGAAGCACTTCTGAGACTTGTATCGCATTACTGTACACATATATATATATAGCGAGCGAGGCCTATCGACAAATGCATTTCTACGATCGAATGACCACTGGTCAGAAGGGCCACAATCGAGCGAAATTAATGGCAACCTCCAAGTGCCTGCTTCCGGATCTATGACCACCGCTTCGCTCGCATATGCATTATTGGATACTGGAAACTAAAGACAGAGGGCATCACTGCCCGGCCTTGTACAGTTAAAGTTCTTGAAGTTGAAATGGAGCTTTGGTTTTGCCACAGATGGCGTTGGAAATTGCTCAAATGGGGAATCTGCGCATGTATTACAAGTAAACTTTGTTTGCATTTGTGTATGGTCGCCAGAGGGCGCCCACTGTTGGCGCGATTGATAATTGAATGCAGAATTTACCACCTTAATTCTTGTTAATGTCCATTCTGGTCACGGATGGCGCTGGCAATTGCTGTTGTTTTAAATAGCAATTTTACGAACACTTACATGTAATTACAATTGGCAGTGGGTGCCATGGCCATCGAATGGCATTGTTTACAGAAGTGTCAAAGTTGTTTACCTTCCAGTTTTGTCGCAACTGACTAAGACTGGAATTTCTGGAAATGGCGCTGCGATCTGCTCTTTACACGATTTTTGCCAATCATTGCGCTGTAAATTGCTCAAAAAAGCTTTAAATTCGATTCGGGACATATTTTCAAACACAAGAACCAAATTTGTTACGTGAATTAGACACTAATGTAGATTGATTCTTAGAAATGGGTGCACAATTTGGCGATAGCCACTGATCAGTGATGGTTAATTTTCTCATTATTACAACTGATTCAACAACCTAGCTGATACTTCTAAAATGTCAAATGAGTAATTCTGAAATAGTAAATGATTCCTTTACATCTTTAAGTATTTTTTTCCCTCCATTTTTGGTTTTCAGCAATTTTTACAAAACAAATCCTTTGCATATATCGGACGTTTTTTCCCCTCCAAGTTTTGCTCGAATCTGCTCGATTTGTGACATTTTTATCAACTTGTCAAATTTAATTCCTTTCATGTTTATTAAAAGAAATATTTGAAAGATATGTTATTATAATGTTTACCGAGAATGCCTTCAAACAATTTTTAAATTTAATTTTCAAAAACAATGTTTCATAAAACTTCTCAATTTTTCCCTGAATTATTGGTTTTTTTTTTCAATTTTTAGTTCTCAACTTCCAAAACTACTTGTGTGTAATTATAAGGAAACGATTTTTTTTCCACATTTTTACTATTTCTGTCATTTTCAAACGGGCAAAACATGAATTTTTTTTGGAGTTTTCGTAAGCAGTTTTTATTTGCATGACCTTTCCCAAATCCGGAACTCCCAGGCCATGCTTTGCTATAGTGACGTCTCAATTATTAGACACAAGGCGCATTGACCCGTAGATATAACAATTATTGATACACTGCTTTTACTCATCTTGTCTTTCTTCGACAACTGCAAACAGCCTCAACTGTTTTTCTATAACAACTGCAATTCATTATAAAGTTGGCTTGAGAAGAGAATATTTCGTCATGTGCGCCAAATTTCGTTGTGGATTTACTGTTGGAAGGCCAGAGGCCGGATTAAAATTGAAATCAATTAAAATGCACGTAAAGCCTGGAAAATGGTAGTCGCTTGACCCCTGGCCATCAACGAAATGAATCACGGAGAAATTGAGATCGTTCCTCTCTCTCAAAGGTCGAAAATCAACTTTATCTTAGGTAATTGAGGCTGGATCGTAAATATACTCTCGCTGTTGTCTCCCTCGCCTGCTTGACCAATGGCTATTGGCTTTCCATGGACTGGAGCTGGCGAGAAAAATGAAGACCATTCTTTTAATGTCCAGAGCGTGGTCGATAGAAGTGTATCTTGACCAGTCCGAAGCGCTATTTTCTTGATTTCATTGCATTCGATGAAATTGCCAGGCTTTTAAGAGGCGCCCGATCAAATTGATACATTAGGCTTTGATCGATGATGAAATCGGGCAAAAACTCGTTTCGCTTTTATTTTCTGGCCGATCGAATTAAATTCATTAGCAAAAATGGCCGACTTATGAGGAAAAAAAAATGCCGATAATAAGGGCACTTCCGGTCAGTTTAAACTGTCCTCAGAAATGAGATTAAACTGATGGACAGATTGGCAGAATTATTATTTTTATAAATATTGTAGATTACATTGCTGTATAAGTTTAATGTCATCACTTAACATTGCGCAATTTAATCTTTATTTTCAAATAGTGACGTCAATTTTGCATGGTTTATTTAAAGTAAACCAATAAAAAATAACATTATGACTTTATTACGTCTTATAATCAAAATGTTGAGTAATTTGCAGTGACAGCATTACGTCATTTCTTGATAATTTTCGACTGAAATCATTTCAAATGACGTCATTGGGTGCTTACACAACAAAACTTCTAGGCAAGAATGTTACTTTTTTTACCACTAGCGCCAACCAGCGGGCAAATATTGGTAATGCATTTAAATTACCGATGGTTTGCCCGCTGGTTGGCGCTAGTGGTAAAAAAATTATCATTCTTAATTTAAAAGTTTTGTTGTGTAAGCACCCATTGTGTGCTAAATAACGTTATATGAATGAATTGATTGTCGTTTCCTAATAAATCCATCATGGTTTGAGATCGCGTTATTGCATTTTTATTTTACAATGACGTCATAATTGTTAAATTATACATAAGTTGACCACCGGTTATTTTAAAATAACTGTTTTCACGCTGTGAAATTGCATTGCAGTTAGTACAGTTTTTATTCAAAATGAGCAAAAATGCTATTATTTTTGTGATAATTTTTTCATGCTGGTTTGCTAACTATCGAAGTTAAATTTCATAGGATTTCGTCAGTTTAACTTTTAAAATTTAGAAATGAAATCGTGCAGTTACTGCCTAGAATAGTTTGCCATTATTTGGTAGCTGTTACCCTTATCGACTCGTTGAGGCCCTCCAAATATTTGATCAAATTTGAGGATTTTTGATCCTGGATTGAGGCAGTTTGGAATGTTGTTCTAAAATGATGAAGGGAGAAGGTTATTTGACATCATGGTTCTGAGTTGGGGCGTTTGGTAATTTTTTTAAAAACGATAGAGGTACTCAGATGATGCTTTGCGATTCGCACTTTGGCAGTCGCGAAGTCACGCGTGTAAAAGGATTACATTAATCGGTTTGTAAACGGTGATAATCATACATGTACGCTCGTAAGAGGATTTTGTAAACAGAATAGTGTCTATTTTGCAAACATAACTTCACTACTACCAAAGTACGAATCGGAAAGCCTCTGTCTGAGCACCCGTAATATTTCGGCTGTTTTAATAAAGATTTAGACTACCATTATTAATATTATACTGTATTAACGTACTTATGTACTTATGTATTGTGGTCCACCACAATCCGAAGAAAAGTGAATTTATTCACTCGCTTTTTTCTTATAAAATTCACTTTTCAGTAAATAAGTGTAGAAAAATGGTGAGTTTTTTATAGCGTTTCTATGTTGATTTGGTTATAATTCACAATTGTTATTTATATGTCAGCTATAAATATTATTTGCAATATTTCTAGAAGTCATGAATATCAATTCTGGAGAATCTGTTCTATTTCTGGAGAAACTATTCAGTTGGTTTGAATTCAGCATTCACAAAAGCATATTTCGTTAATTAGGATAGTTTCTAAGCAGTTTTCGAGCCATTATTCAGTATCAAATTAATAGTCGCGAAGTTGACTCCTTCAGATTTATTCCTCTTTATTATGGAAAGTAGCTTTATTTCATTCGCGAACATATATGTTTCACTCGAATTATTTTATTCTCCATTTGCATCATGAATAAACAAATATATTTCATCTACTCATGGTTTCTATAAGGTTTCATTTGGGCTTCTTGTGTAGTTTTGAAATTGGAGAGCTTGTCTAGCACTGCTGTTTTGGTTTCGCATCTGTCTGATCAGTCGCCACTGCTTGTATTCTTTATTATGGCAAATGTACGAGAACCTACTTCAAAGACTTGCTCGTTATTAATCGCCTTTGAAGTATGCAAATTAAAGCAATTTTATCGTGGCGAATTTCTTTGGCAAACATATAAAAATATTGGCTTTCAGTTGACGTCGCCATTGAAACGGAGAGAAATTCAAGCAGTTGAACATAAAGGACATTGTGTGAGGGAAATGAATGCGCGCTGAGGATCTGCAACAATAAAAGCAGTGTTTGAATTAGGGATTATTTCATCAGATACTGTTATATCCAATTTTGGTGTTGGGCGTCTTTGTTGTGTCAAAACTAGTTGCTTTTTTTCCCCTACTGGAAAGGGCCCATTTCTTTTGGGGCAAAAATGCGAGAATTATACATGTTTTTTTTTGTTTATTTATGAAATATGAAATTTGTCTGTAATGGCAGCAGCATCGAGAATGAACTGCTTCTATTGACTGAGTTACCGTAATTGGTAAATTGAAAATTATTTGAGGTGGAACAGTAAAAGCCGCCAAACACCCAGGTTGGAAAGATCTGGAAAATTCAGGGAAGAATGACTTAATTAATTATGAAAAAGTCAGGAAAATTCAACCGAGGACAATCCCAAAATTACTGTTTCCACATGCACGTTTAGCTCAGGGACCATTTGCGAAAATGCGAAAATTCATAAAATTCAAGAGGACACATTTTTAAAAATTGATGAGTTTTCAAAGTAAATTTGCAAAATGGTCAACCGTTTTCGAGAACATTTACAAAGCTGTAAATGTTGATGATAAACTTGCAAAATTATCAGCAGTTTCCTGGGATGGATTTATAACATTTATCGTGCTAATTTTATAAAATTTCAAAAAATTTCATAATTGGCTTTAACATGTATTTTTCAAAATAGTCTTTAATGTATTTTTTCAAAATAGTCTTTATTGTATTTTTCAAATATTCAATATTATCCTGTGTCGATTTTGCATAATTGTGGATAAAATTGGAATAGGTCAATTTTGGCATTGCCATTGGTCAGGGAAATTTGTTTAAAAACCTGGAGAAGTCAGGGAATATAGAAATGAGATTTCTGGGGGATCCCCACGAGGTATTTATATCCCAAACTTGTTTCCAGATATATTGCCTCCGTGTTTTTGAAAATTTTTCCTTCGCAAATGTTTTCCCAAATATATTTCCTGAAAAGAAAAGGATCCATTTCTTAGCAACTTAAGTTGTAAATTTATTAAGTCGTGCATAAACGTTTGTTTCTGTTGGTTAGCCAATCAGGAAAGACATATACGTCATACTATGAAGTAAACAGTGCTGTCATGTAGTGTACCTCCATTTCCCTTCTAAAAAGTTGTCGTTTGCTGCACGGATAAATTCTGAAAATATCGCTTTAATTTATGCGGAAACGAAATTGTTTCAATTGAAATAAATTTTCTGCAATGCCACGCAATTTATTTCCGGATAAAACTTTTTGACTTAATTAAGGCTAGCGGGAAGTTGAAATAGTATATGAAAATAAAAACTTACTTTTTTTAAATATGTGTACATGTAAGTTATCTTAATTTGAAACAATCATACTTAATTTAATTATGCTCATATCATGCCTTTATATACATGTATATACTTTTGGTCTGCGTAATATACAAATTGTATAAATAAAGTTAACAATATTTTTGCATAGGTTATCTTTAGGATGCATGCTCCTAAAGACCGCGTCACACACGAATCAATTTGTTGTTATATTTATGGAAATTAAAAGCATGTTTTATTAATTGCAAATTAAGAGAAATGAAAGGTTTCAATTCTATAACTTTCTATACGTCCTTTCAGAAAAGTCTGTTTTCACAAATTAATGCAAAGTTCTCCATAGTTTATTAAAATATAGCAAGCCATACAAATTTATTTCATTAAAATAAGCATGCTCTATTTAGCTTATAAACCTTATAAATAATTTTTGGATATGCATTTTTAGTTGTTGACATACAAGTGTACCTTGCATACAAATGTGAGGTTGTTTTGCGATAGTCTGAGAAAAACAAGTCTATACGTCGCATGTCTCTTATTCTACTTAATTTAAGTGACAAAGTTGGTTTAACATATTCTTTTTCATAAGAAATGTATTATATAAACTTACATGATGTGACTACAAAAATACCAATTATGTACAAGGACATGAAACCTTGTTTCACATGCAGTGTGTTAACTTTTGAACAACATATTTAAATTAGCTTTGAAAAATTTCAAATAGGAAATGGTCATAACTTTTTTAATACTTAAAACTAAAATTGAATAACCCAACTTTAACAACTTCTGTATATATTTAAGGGTGTTTCAAAAGTAATAGTCAATAATTGCAGAGGGTACTAAACTGAACATGTTTAGTATAGGGACCTAAGGGTGCCGTCGTGCCGAGTCATTTAAAATTTGTTTTAATTTTGGAAAGTTTTAACATGGGAGTAAGGGTAGGTGCCTCTTTCGAAAGACTGTCCCGTATAACATCAACGTTTGTAAGGAAAGCTATGCACAAGGGGCACCTCTGTTTCCTCCCATGTTAAAAATTTCCAAAATTAAAACATCTTTTTTAAATGATGTCGGCACCCCTAGGTTTTTATACTAAACATGTTAAGTTTAGTACCCTATACAACCCCTAATATTGTCTATTACGTTTGAAACACCCTGTAGAAAACAAGATGCATGGTGTCTTGTTAAATCAAAGCTAAAGGGATTACGATACGACAGCATCATAGATGGCGCTATTTTTACTTTATTTGTTGTTGTTGTGATTTTATGATCATAACGTTTTAAACGCAATTGAATTGCTATAAAAACGTATATGCTAATGGTATGCAAATGACCAAAATTAGTGTTACCGCTTTTCCTATATAACTTTAACGGGCCATCAAGAATAATGCACTTAAGTCAACGAATGGCCAGTTTAACGGTCCTTTATTTCTTCGCTCGATAAATTATCTGGGAATGATTGAAAAATTTTATGAACAATAATAAAGCTACGATATACGCATTGACGATATAAAAGCGAGAGATACAGGTTTAAACCTGACACTGTCGACGTTCAGCGCCATCTACCTTAAACTTTTATTGTCTCGCTATTTTATTGTCGTGGACATATTCTAGGCATTTATGTGTTTGAAAAACTTTTATTGGCTGCAAGCTCAATATTTATCTTGCTATTTTCTTCGTTTTCTCAGTGTTGACCAATATATAAAACGCTGGCCGTTCTCGAAGCTTCGGCTAGTTTGACCGCAGTCAAAATGATGCTCTTTTGTCGGAATTTCAATAAAAAAGCGCCCTTGGAATTTTATGCTCGTTTTATACCAACTGCATCCTCTTGTACTTATTACGACGCTTTCTGTGGTATTTTATAGCTTCGGAAAAACTAGGGGTTTTTCAAACCTTTCTTCGCGGCTTAGGGTTACGTGGTTCTGACAAGCAATGTTAATAAGATCTTGAGGATGTCACGCTGTAGACGAAATTCACCTTTTTGCCTACCTTCGATTGCTAGTATTGATGATCAAAAATTTTTCATAACGATTTTTGGTGTATTTTTAAACGTGAAGTGACTGTTTTACGCCAGGTACGTTGGTTGTAAACTTGCAAAAAATGCATTCGCTGTTGCACTTGCACTGCACTTTATTTCAGCACATCCTGCACGTGGTTGCTGGTAATACTGTAAACCTGCGAAAACTGCATTTGTAGTCATGATTTGTTTTGCACTTGCGCCTACTGCGAACTGAATTAAGACAGTTTGTAGTGCGAATAGAATTACCATTGCTGCCATCAAAGTCAATTACCATTTTACTTAAAGGCAAGCTGAAATCCAATTTTCTTAGTTATACACTTGCAAAAAGCATTTATTCGTGTGTCATTTCATGACTAAGGCGACACTTGCGCCCTCTGTAAACCGACGTTGCAGAAAGAAAAAAAAACGTTACGAAAGTGTTGGTTTAACCGTCATTCAAGTTGTATGACAAAATTGTTATATTTTTGACCATTTTTGGAATTTTAACAGAGTTTGCGTCAGTTTTGTATATTGTAAACTTGCAAAAATGCACTTAAATTCTTGTTACCGCTCAAGCTCCGAGGCTGACATGAGGGCCCTCTACCCTAAATAGTACAGTAGGCCTACGTGATAATATGCATGATTGTACAGTAGTTTATTTAAGGAACCTGCATTTATTGTTCTTAATAATAAACACCAAGAGGTTAACTAGTGCTTTCCCACATTTAAATGCATAACAAACAAACTTAATAAGTCATAAGTTTTTTTTATCGTATTTTCTTTTTATAAAATCGATGTTAATAGCTCATGATTAAAATAATTGCATTAAATTAAGCGCCCAGAATCCCGAAGAAACGACGTCTGGAGAATTTCGTAGCTATAATTTAGATTTTAAATTGAATTATTTGATACCGAAGGCCAATTAGTTTCTTCCTTCCATAATGATGTTGCAATCCTAAGGGATTGTTATTTTTTTTAAATTTATTCTTGGATAATTTTTTCTAATGCCACAAAGCTGAAAACTTGAAAATGTTCATTTTTAAAGTTTTGAAAGTATTAAAGAAAAATTAAATTATTTATACATTCGATGTTCGACTGCATTGAACATCGTTAAGACGAATCTAAAGGCACGTCGAATTTAAACCGCAGTTCGTATTATCGAAAGTCATATACTGTAAACCATGTCTTGAACTGTCAGTGAAAACTAATATATATTTTTTATTATGTGGTCCATTCTCTCTAGGAATTTTTCCAATATGAAATTAAACCCTTTCGATAAAATTGTTTTTTTAAAGTTTGAATGAATTCCTACACCACTTACCCTAATCCCTCGAGTATAGTCTGTGGACTATACAAGGTTTTTTGACCAGTATCGCAAAATGCGGACTATACATAGGGGCAGACTATCTATAATTTTTAATTTTTTTGGAGAAAAAGTGCTGACTATACATGAGGGCGGACTATACTCGTGGGATTAGGGTATATGAAAAGGAAGGTGCTGCAACTTTTGTCGGGAACCTTTTTTCAAATTTTCTAAAGTTTGTTTTAACGAAACATAGAAAATGCTAGAATGCTCGGGAACTCAACAATTTCATTCGTTTTAACCAAAAATTTGTAACACCGAATTCAGGATCCGTCTTTAATGAACACGTTAGCACTATCCATCCATATACCCTAGGACGGGGACTAGCTTGAAATGAGTTCGTACTGTCAGGAATTTGTTTTACTACTCAGGTTATTATTATTATAAAATAATAACATATACAGTATATTAATAGTAACATGTTTAACATGTACTGTTTATTAATCAAGAAAATTGTATCATTTTCGTATTTATATTTCATACATGCTGTGTGTAGCAGTGATGCAATGGCGTGATTTTCCCTTAAATTTGATAAAAATAAAAAAACGTATATTTTACTATCAATTTTTATGTAAACACCGAAGATCTTAGTCATCAACTTTCAAAAACATCTTGTATATTATTTGAATATCTCTTTAAGGTTTGCTTGCATTTATTTTTCTAAAACAAAAAAAAATGCATATTAATTATTACATTTTACATTCATTGCGCATTTGAAATATTCAGATGCATGCAGATACTTGACGAAGATTGCGAATTCATTTGCATAAAGCTCACGTTTCCCCATTAAAGTTGAAATTTATATATGAGATGAAATGATCTTACAAAGTTTCCTATTTTGTATTCCTTGCATTATTAAGGCTATAAAGTAGAAGCCTGCATATGGTTTCAGATGTCGTGCACTATAAAATCGTAGATTAATACTCTTAACCCGTTTCAGCTCAATAATTTCATTTGGGAATTCTAAATTAACATTTCCTATAATAAGAGATAAAATAAGAAAGCAGATATGGGCACTAAATTAATTTGCGCCGAACGAAAACAGTTTTATTTAGATTTGTAATTTGAATCTTCGTTTTGCACTGCATGTAAACATATGAAACTAAATCTACCTTTAAGCAAAGTGAGATACCTTGAGTAAGTGACTCGCTCAAGTTCTAGCCTTCAGATCTTCAGACCCCTTTAGACCTTCAGTATTTGTTGAACTCAGATAAAAGATTTATGAAAAAGTAATTTGGCAGTCATGAAGTCACTTGTGCAACAACGTCTCACCCATTTTGATAAAATGTTTACTACGTTATGGTGGTTTTTGAACAAAATAGTGCACGCGTTACTTTGTTTTAAAAACAATGATGAATTTCTATAAAAAAAAAATTGTGTGGCTTGTCGATTTTGCACACGTGACTTCACGGCAGCCAACGTGCGATTCGTATAGCTTAATTCTCTCTGAGTAGGCCTACCTTTAATAATCTCTCAATTGGGATAAATATGAATTATGTTAAAAAAATGAAATCTCAATAGAATTTTTTTTTTAAAAGTTTAACTGATACGAAAACATATTTTAGGCATGTGTATGCAATTTATAATAATTAAATGTATTACGATTGTATTTTAGTTGAAAATTGTAAAAAAAAACCCTGATTTTTGGGTTTTAAAGCATATTCTCAATAATCGAAAATAGGGCAGGTTAGTAGCACATTTATTTTTATGTTTAAAGTACAAGTTAATATGAATGTTTATAAGATGTTTAAATGTTTAAGACATATGCTGAAAGAACAAGTAGGAAGGAACGTTAGTAACGTTTTTAATTGCAGACGGCAAATATGAAAATTCCATCTACATCTGTTAAGGACAAAATGCATGAAATCAAATCCCAAAAATTTCGACTGATCCATGCTAACAATTTCTGCTGGATTCGATATTTCAACTGGTAAACTCAATTCTCGGATTCTAAAGCATATGCTCAATTAATCAAAGGATATCATGATATCAAATTCCAAAAAAATTGACTGATTTAAACTAAACATTTCTGCATCAAAACTTACAGGTTAATACATTTATTTTTAAAGTTCAACTTCATATGTGTGTTTATGAAATGTTTAAGGCATATCCTAAAATAAACAAGTAGGAAATGACATCAGTAACGTTAGTCATCGCAGTATGTATCAAAAAGCATGATGACAAATCCCACAAATTTCGACTGACCCTTACCAAAAAATTCCTGCTGCACTCGAATTTCAAATAGTGAAAAAAAAAATAAGATAAAAAGCTGTGTTTGGGCAGAAAGAAGACGGAGTGGAAAGAGCCTTTGAAACATATTTCAGGATAACAGAGTGGAAACAAACCACATTTAAATGGGACCTTCGAGGCTCGGAATTTAATTTGAGAAAGTGACTTTTCAGACATTTCATTACTAGAGGAACTAAACGGACGACACGAAATTCGTATTTGGGGAAATTGGTCAGAAGAAAAAGACCATCACGCAATGGTCAACGAGGGACTGAACAAAAAAAAGCCGAGAAGCCAGAAGTAGAAATGGTGGAAAAAGTAGCAAAAAAATATTAAATTAGCATTCACGAAACGTGAAGAAAGCAAATGGCGGCGAAGGATGGACAGTAAAGTCAGCGGGGACACCTCGCCTCGCTGAAAATATGGCTTTAATACAAAGGCTATTAACCGCCAGGAGTCCCTCATTTTGCATCATTCTGCCATCAGGGCACATCCCCCAAATGCCTTTCGCATTTGCAAACCAAATCTTGGCTAACCTCCTGAGATTGGGCAGAAACGGAAACGGGAGACCATCTCCTCTGTATATATTTTAGAGATACTTAGGTTTTATAACGCCTAAAATTGCGCTCGAATTACCATTTTTGCGCCATGCCCTTTGACTGTGCCTGGGGAGGATGCCCTCCTAAACATTCCTCCGCCATGAGCGGGCTTCAAGATGAACATCCAATATTTTCTGAGAAATAATGGCGTGAAAATGCGGACATTCAGCGTCGAACATGTAGCCTATTTCCATGGTAGTATTCCGCGAAATACATGTCCGAAAATAATCTTTTACATTTTAGTTTATCAGAAAATGTTTACTAACACTATAGTTCCCTTTTTACAAAGCGAAAACCAAAAAAGCTTATAACGATGTAACATTGTTTACTCTTCTTTATTGTTTCAGTAAGTCTTTAACAAAATGTGCTTTCAGTTGAAAATCCGTTTTGACTATAGGGACCTGTATATAGTGCATTATTTGCAGGTATACAGTAAAACCTGGAAAAGTGACCACCTTTGAATGGTGACCGCCTTTTTATGTTAACCACTTAGTATCCTTTAGTGTACTGTTTTTTCTAGTACATTTCCTTTATAAAAAATTCTCTGTATAGTGACCATGACCATCTGTCTTTTGTGTACAGTGACCAGTGTGTGTTGTCTTTTTAGCAATTTTTACATTGCCAATGTACCTTTAAAAGTGACCAGATAATGGTTGAGTCACGTTACATCTTGCTTTAACCCTTGGACATGATGATTCTTTACTTTTTTGTTTTGTAGTTTTTTACTACGTGTATTACAGTCTTCACGTATACCGGTAAGTGCAGTGTACATGTTCATTATTTTAATTTAATTCAGTCATTCTTTGTATAGTGACCACCTGTGTACAGTGACCAACATAGTATTATTTTTTGGTGGTCACTCTTTAACAGGTTTCACTGTGGAAATAAGTTGAGAAAAATTTTCAAATATTAGTTAAATATCACTTTATAATATTAGATTAACAGTGACTAATTTTCTGCAAAAATCATCGGCTTTGCGCAATTCGGCAGACTTTATATTCGCATATTTGGAGATGACTATAGATGGTTTTCTGAAAAAAGAGCACATGTATAGTTAGTGAAACATGCATGTACATGTAGCTATTTTTAAATTGCATTGGAATCGTGTCTTCAGAAACTGTATAATGTATATCGAAGGATGCGTTGATTTTAAGGTGTATTACTTGATTTATTTTACACGCAAATATAGCAATTCAGTATTAATATACATGTATTTTAAATGTATTCTCGATGCATTAGAATTTCCTTAAGCGAACTGTATTCACGTTCAATAATACTGTCATGACCTTTTGAGTGGTCATATCAGTATTAATGAACGACATGTGCATTTGACTTAAATTCTAAATGCATCGACAATGATTATCGTGTGGAATGATGGCCGGCGATGATGAAAATCTGGATTTTGATATCATTACGGGGACGTGGTTGTGGATACCGCCATTAATAATGACTATAAAGATTGCGCGAATCATTAATCCTGCGTTATAGTATTGACCGTGTAGGTCATCCTCCCCCCTACCCCCATAGACAACACTGTTATTAAAATTTCGCTCACCACGCATTCCCTGACTCGTATTTCCAAATTTGCGCTAATACCCGCACGCGCATGCGCAGATTGATTGCAAAAAAAGTCATTACTGTACACAGATACGCGTTTTTCAGCAAGAATAATTATTTCAAATGATCGTGTATGGTCAAAATGTAATGAAAGCGAATTAATGCAACATTTTTGGACGAAATGTCATTGTAGGAGATGACAGTAATGAGCGTTCCATATGTTCCAATATGTTCAAAAAATGCCCATGCCATTGCATTTTCGTGAATGTTTCCTTTAGCCACATGTTCCGCACGTTCGACCAACTCTTTGTGATTTTTTTTGGTGAATCGTTAGCCAGGTTTTCCATTGATGGGAGGTGATTTTCTTTCGGCAAGGCAGTATACAGTCTAGTAATTTGTATTGGCGTGAGTCGATCACTCATTCCTCTAATGCGTGCGCTTCTCCTAAGAAATCGTTAGGCGAATAAAATGCTTTTATGGCAGCCATGGCATTTCCGGCAAACAGCATTTTTATCGCACCTAAAGAGAAATTGCATAAATGCTGCGATTAATCGCTGCTTTTATTACGAACGAGAGCTCCTCCATGCGTGCGGGACAAACTGCGTGCCCTTAACGCCATTTTGACGGAATTTCGAGCGTAACTAGGGGGTACTTTCGTTAATACTTTGCCCCAATTTAAGTAAATGTATTATAATGTTCATTTTTTGGCGTGGAATATGATTGTTTTACTATTTGCTTCAATTGTTATTTGATGCATCTGAAATATTAAGGGTCAGCTTCAAGTGGACCGTATAAGTCAATATACACTGTACAAGTGTATGTATACATGTACATGTACTGTATAAGATGAAGGGAATGTCTGTAATATTACATTACACTTACATGTATAAATGAATTGCTGCAACCTGGAAAACCCACATCTACACAAACACTTGAGGAAAAATAGAACTAACTGTTGATAAGTTTTGCCAGCTGTTTGTGGAGACAAACTTTCCAGTTCATGTAAACAATTCAAATAACAATGTTTGCAATCAATTTATGTAAGCAGTTCGGGTAACAATTTATGCAATCTGTGTTATTGTAATTTGTATTATAATTATGTAAAACAATTTATGTAAACGAATGGCAGTAATTAGCAACAAAATGTTCCTTAATGTTTCCAACAGTGTAGTTTTATCTCTACTTGACATTCCCTATGTATACGTATATTTAAAAACTTAAGCATGCATGAATATCTTTTTTTTTTCAGTTGATAATCTGAATGTTTGTTTTATACTTTTGACGTTGGGGAATATGTCCTTGCAAAACTATTTGTTGCTACAAATGTGGTCATCTGAGTTTTTCATAACTATGAATATAAAAATGACTACCCTTCAATTAATAAGATCTCCTTGTTTGAAATGGGAATATTAAATTCAAAAGTTTATGATGACTGCGTGCATACTGAACATGGCATCAATTAAATAGTTAGCATGTTCAAAACACCTTTACAATTTGAAGCATATGGGAACCATTATTAAGGTATACTAAACACTATACATATTGGATATAGGATCTGCTTAAATGAAAACATGCATTTATACATGTACATGTTTGCCGAACATGATAACTATTTTTAATGATAAAACCAGAAGCATAATTTGATCGCCATGTACTAAATAGTATTTTTCAGTTCAAAATATTCATGTTTGGTAAATATTCTGACCTGCCTTGAAATCTTTCTTCATTAAGGGAACATTTATGATTTTTTGTTAATCAATCAAACATTTGCACTGCTGTTTGAACGTTTCCTTAAAATCTGAAACATGCTACCACCACTTCCGAATATGAAAACTATTTAAAATATAAATTATCCCTCAAAACTAAATGTCTAACTTCTATTTGAAATTTCTGATGAAAACTCGTTACAATACGCTTTTTACATCATTTGTATATGTTGTTACCATGATTTTGGCATCATTTATCGAAACAAAAATTACTTAACTTATGCAGCAATCATTCAGTTCCTCCAGTTTTTTCTAACTGCATTTGACAAAATGTGTAAAACCGAAATTTGTTAAATTTCAAACGATTTCTCATTCTATTAACACATCTTGAGGACAGCACCAACTATTAGGCCAAGTAGAATTGCATAACGATGTGGCTACTTAATCCTGATTTGGTAATTTTTCTTTTCAATTTAAGTTTAATGCAACAGTCTCGCATGACATCTCCTAATCCGTTCCTGTAAAACTTCTGGTTTGCTAATCGATCATTAGTTTCTGGCATTTAGCTCGTACATCGGCTTTTCAATCGATGCCAATGATAAGCAAACGCCTCTTTATTCTTTTTTTCCATTTTGGTTTTACTTTCGCATCAATTGCCATTTATATACGATTTGCTGGTCTTTTCGGAGTGGACTAGCGTCTCTTTTCATTTTCTAGTCGAGTTTTCCACTTTATAACTCCCCAACACAACTGGCACACATCCGAACAGACCTTTTAGAAATAGCGTGGTCCAAACCATCCGAAATAGGCCTGATGTTTTTTTTTTTGCATTGATTTGTCAAATGTTCTGCCCGCATGAGCACTTTCTGCACGCTTCGGTACCCAACTTCAAGATTGAGACAATCTTCTTATGAGATCTGTTGCTGCACGGAAAGATCGGGCTTAACGACTGAGATTCTTGAAAACAAAAGTGAGGAAATGTGGCTTAAAATGCAACGAATCCCTTAAATTGATACGTGCCCATTTTCCTTGTTTAGACAGCAGTATGTCATTCTTCCCTATGAACTGCACGCGTGGTGGCGCTAGCATCGATGAAGTACATGTATTTGAGATGGTTTTGCATCTCTGGAATGGAAAAAAAGTCAATTGGGCAATTCAAAATATTAAGGACATTCGTGAGAATGATTTAACAATGCTATCAAGTGACTTCGTAGTAACTGTGCCCCACCTACGTCTACCCCCTGGTGGCAAATTTGGCAAAACATGTTTAATTAAGTGTCTGATGCACCTTGATGCATATTATATCGAATTTTTTCCAAGTGAAATGCTTCTTAAAATATGAAATTGTCTGAATGAAATACTTTAAAATGCATTTGCTTGAGTGTATGATGCATTTGTTCGAGACAATTATTTAAAAATGCATTTCTTTAAATGAAATAGTTTGTTTGAACACATTTAAACACGTTTTTTTTAACGCGTTTAAACACATTTTAAGATCCATAACATTATTTTTTAAAATTTGTATGAACAAAGTAATTTCATGACAGTGCATGGTGAAACTTAGAAGTACGAAAGTTAATTATTTTGACCACTAGCGCCAACCAGCGGGCAAACACTTGGTAATGCATTTAAATTACCAATGGTTTTCCCGCTGGTTGTCGCTATACTATAGTGGTCAAAAAAAGTGACTTTCTTACTTCTAAGTTTCACCGTGCACTTACCCAATGTTTGAGTAAAATACGTGTAAATTATTAGAATGAACTAATTACAAAATTTAGTTTTCTAAATGAAATTTAATTCATAATACATCTGTTGTAATATTTCAAGCTGCTCTTGCCGGCTTGAAACAATTTAAAATCCAACTGAATAAATCAAAATATAAGCGAATAAATTTATATGAATGAAATATGTTAATGCGAGTATTTGTATGAATGACATGTATTTATAATTATTTTCTTTTATGCCACCAGATTTCTGAAAATGCTTTTTGCCTGAAGCAAAATGGCAGCTGTGAACGTTGTGCAACATTTACCAGGAGGATTCATCTACAGCCATAGACTTATTTGACTTGAACTTTGATCCTCGTCAGCGGAATCAAACGGTGACGTCCAAGCCCTTCTACAGCGCGTGGGGGTACTTAGGAATCCTGTGTTAGGCCAATAGTCAGGGTAACGTTGTATCCCACGAGTGCGTATCCGTTACCCAAACGCCCCAAGTGGCTTCCATAGTTCGTCTCCCATTGGTTTAGCGTTCTTCCTTGGATTCTCACGGGTAAGAATCCTTGGATTGAATGGAACCTAAGTATTCCATCAACGAAGAGGAACCGGAACTGCATGGGTTTGGACGTTGAAGACATCTGATTAAAGGTAGTGTACACACTGTTCATTTCTTAAATAAAAATCGTATAGCTCATTAGTTAACCGAATTTTTTGTATGAAGATTCTGGTTCACAAGCTGTCAAGGTTTGTTGTAATCTTATTCACTCTAGGAAATTCACTCTACGTATCGTCTTTAAACTGTATGTTCAAAATGATGGCACTGCTTCAAAAGCGCCCTCACGCGGCTGCTTTCGGAAAGAACCAAACTTATGCTCATTATTTAATTGTCTGCATTTATGACAAACGTTGTATGAAGAGCTGAAACAAATTCAGATTCAGTACTGCATGAATGATGATGGGTTGTTTTTTCTAGAAGTTCTTAAATTTAGCTGCTATATTTACGAAGCTGTTGAGTCACGAATCTACATGTAAACCGGTAGGTGGCTCACGAGCAGTTCGTTCGGCGTATCTTAACACTGTAGTATGTCTATGCGATAGTTACATTACATTTTCAGATCACAGAAAACTTGCAAGAGCCAGGTGGCGCTAGTGAGCATGCATAGCGTAAATCGTGGAAATGCTGTAATATTTCTTCGCACCAGATGGCGTGGTGAAAATGTATAATTCATCGTATGTGGCTGTTGCTCATCCAAGACTATATATTTAAATAATTTTACCATTAGTTTAAATAACATATTCTATAAAGAATCTTATTTAATTAAAACATGCATAATTTATTACATTACCAGCATTGGTCATGTTTATTGATGTTATTATGAGAAAGTTTGTGTTAATTAAAAATTAAAAGTAGGCTGACAGATTCTCATTTAAATGTATAATTGCCACAAAAATTCACTGAACCATTTTACCATGCTTTGTAATTAAATTTCAAATGAAGTAAATGGATTTTTTTTTAAATTTTCAAAAAATGCATAAGAATCTTAGCACATAACGATATACAGTATAGTCAAACTACAATATACAAGGTAAGGCCGGAAAGTTCGGTGACTAAGTCAGAAAATCAACATATTGTGTGATTTTAGAAAAAACGCTTTACTGTCCTTCAAAGTAGACTCCCTGAGCCACAATACACTTTTGACATTGTGTGTATAAATTTTGGAACGCTTGTGAGAAGTCCTCTGTTGGTGCCCCTTGAAGCTGCCTCGTCACAGCAGTTTGAATGTCCGGAATGTCGGAAAATCTGTGTCCTTTTAGTGCCATTTTCAAACGTGGAAACAGGAAGAAGTCCGGAGGTGACAGGTCAGGGGAATACGGAGGGTGATAAAGTTCCGTAACCTGTTTTTGGGCCAAGAATTGCTTCACCTTTGCAGCAACGTGAGGCCTTGCATTATCATGCAGAAGAAACCAAGATCCCCTTTTCTTCGCGCAGATCTTTCACTTACCCAAATTCGTGGTCAGAATGGTTCGGATAACTTTACAGGAAATGCCAAGTTCATCTTCCATCATTCAAAGAGACAAAGGACGATCGGTTTGGAGAAGCTCGCGAACTCGTTCGATGTTTTGGGGTGTGCTGATGGTGGTCGGCCTCCCAAAATTGGGTGCATGCATCTTCAAGAGATTCCCTTTCCGAGAACGCTTAAACCTGTCGTAAACGCTTTTTCAAGTCACAGCTTCGTCCCCTTACACTTCTTTCAACATATTCATGGGTTTCCGTTGCGGATCTGCCCAATTTAAAGCAAAATTTCGTGTTGACCCTCTGCTCCATTTTGTACCTGTGACGACACGGCTTGACATGGTCTACTGAGAACTGCGAAATGACTAGGAAACTTCAAGAAATGTCTTTGCGTGTCACACATACTTTTAGCTGACATGCCAACGCTCAATTTGCATGCAAACACATGTTTCTCATTTGCGTCAAATTTTCACAAATGGACCAGTCACCGAAGTTTCCGGTCTTATCTTTTATTATTCTGCAGTATGCTAGCATATTTTCGCTATATATATTATAACCGAAGGAATTTACCCAGGCAAAGTCTTTAACAGATGGTACGGTTGTCCTTTGGATTCGCTTGACCAGTGGTCAGTGACCTGCACACTGCGTTATTCAGCATCACGAGAAGTGATGCCAGATTTTCCATTGCTTCGCTCCCTTCGAAGAAGCAGCCCAAAGTTTCCTCCAATGTTTTAATATTCACGATGAAGCAGAAGTTAATTTGCATATTAGAATGCTACTCATGAATGAATAATAAAAAGACGAAACAACGAATCCAATCTAGTTTTTTTTTGCACCATCAATGTTCGCTTCTTGTCGCATTTTTACCCATTCTCCTCCATGAGCACTCCTGCAGGAAATAATATAATTAACGTTTTCTTGATTACGTTTTTTGATTGCAAAAGAATGCCAGATTGTAATTTTAAGAAATAAGTAATTTAATATACATATTTTATAGAGCATTAAAACGGAAATGAGTTGCACGGATGGTCTTAATTCGCCCTGCAAAGATGCTCTTAGGCATACCAAGCAGCTACATATGGGTGGCAAACACGTTTTTAATTATTTTTCCGAGAACAGTCACGTTTCGTTCGGCTTAAAAATTGCCGTTTTCGGACAATGTTCGCAATTTGTGCTACCATAAAGGAAGTGTTTAAGACTTGCCTTTGCTCTCGCTCCCTATCTTGCCGTTATTACTGCCGCTACAAGCACTTGTTATGGACTGCCATTAAGATGGCCTGCGCGATGACCGTAGTGACCATGCTCGCAAGAAGGCCAGCCATACTGTCCTTGTCCCACATTTTTCACTCCTTGCAGTGCGTCTCTTAAAGAACGATGGCGTTGTTGGAGCTGCTTCTGGAAACTGCTGCTGAGAACATGCGACTCCCAAAATATCGTGTGATGTGTTGTTTGAATGTCTGGAATTTAACAAGACATGTCCAAGAAATCTTGGTTTGTTTGCTAGAAATTGTTTGAAATCATATGGTCCAGTTTTAATTTCTTTACTAAGAAGAACGATGGCGTTGTTGGATCTGCTTCTGAAAACTGCTGCTGAGGACTTGTGACTTTCAAAAGATAGTGTGATGTGTTGTTTGATTGTCTGGATTTCAACAGAATGCGTAGCATTTTCCTAGTTTTATAAATTCCCCATAACTGGCACTTCAGGCAATTTTTAGACATGGTCCAGAAACCTTGGTTTGTTTTCTAGAAATTGTTTGAAATCAAATGGTCCAGTTTTACTTATTTCTTTACTACATAAATAGTTTCTATACGTGGTATTTGTTAAAGGATGATGCCTGGAGCTGCTTCTGGAAACTGATTTGCCAATACTACACGTTGCTTAAAATTCCCAGATAATTGTTTGATTGGCTGGATTTTGACAAAATATTTATTAATTTTCTAGGTTTCTTGATAATTTCTTTAAGACTATATAGAAATTCAGGATATTTTAGACGCGGCAAAAAAGTCGCGGTTGGTTTACTGGAAATTGTGAGAAATTAATGTTTTCCAGTTTTACTTACTGTCTTTACTGCAAAAATGTAGATTTTATACGCGGAATTTTTATTTATAAAATACAGGTGCATAAATGCCAACCCAATTCCATCTCTTATTTTCCATTATTTTCAAGAGAATTATTCTGAACTAGATGTTTAACGAAGTTCTAGATATGTCCCAGTTTTTCACATTTTATCATAATGCTCTTACATCTGTATGGCATCAACAATATTCTAAATAGCATTTTGACAATTTTTTTATTTTTTTAAGAAAATGTTATGAACTTCCTATATTCCTAAACGCTGTGCCATTGCAATTTCAATATTTCTTGGCACCCTGTTTTCAAATAAATATTCAAGATAGTGTATCGGGGATCCTGGTCACATTGTTAATTTAAAAATATACAAATGCATCTTTAAAAGTATTGTATCTTCAAATGTCTATGAAGCCTTCAAATTTCGCTAAAGTTATCAACAAATCACCGACAGGCACTCAAAATGTTCGGTATTTTCTGTACAAATCCTGATTCACTTAACTGGATTGAGCCACTCACTTAGGTTGGCAAGAGCCATTTCATCAATAATCCAAATATAGTGTATCTGCTCGAATTTTGGTTTTATGCCTACCATATACTTGAAAGCAAAAATTCTCGGAATTCAGAAAGGAAGTTGGATTATTTCTGCATCAAACTAAAGTCGTATTCTTTTCCCTAATGGTCTTCATTTCGTTTTTATATTGTGGTGCCATATTGAACTTGGATAAGTGGGATGCATTGCGTTTTCGTCAAAGCGGAAGTCGACTGGTATCCTGGCAATGAACTGTAACGATGGTCATGAAAACGCAACAGGAAATCACGGCGATTTAGAGGGCGCTGCACTCGCGCATTTGCTTTTCATCCTGGTCGATATTTTTCTTTATATTTTTGTTAGGAATATCGTGCCGAAGCCCATTTTAGGAATTTTTTTTTTTCGTATTTTCTTCTTAGAAGGGTCTGTTGTATTTTTAACCGCAGATACAGAATATTGATGCATACAAGACCAAAGATCATACTCTCACTGAGGTATCAGCTCAGGTATCACCCTAAGAGTATCACCCTGTCTCATGACCTTACTCACCACTGCAGCTGCTACACAATGTTGTTAAAAATCAGGGCAAACACCAATTAGTAGCTGCGCTGCAGCACACTGCAGCGTTGTACAGAATTGTGCTGCAGCGCAGCTAGAAATCGATGTTTGCCCCTATTTTTAAAAACATTTTAATAACATGAAAATTTGACATTTTGTCCTATGAAATACGGTAAAAAGTTTTGAATTTTTTTTACTCTAAAATACCTTTATCAGGGTTTATCCCAGACCTGGAAAACCTGGAAAATTCAGGGAACTTAAAAAGAACCTGGAAAACTCAGGGAAGAAGGGGTCATTTTGAAAAAGTCAGGAAAATCCAGCGAAGTCATGGCGATCCAAAATTAATACTTCAGCAAGATTAGCTCAAGACCTATTTTCAAATAGAAATTTGGAAAACTTGTCCACATTTTCGGAGTACAGATTTGCAAAATTTTCCATGTTTTCCATATACAAATTTACAATTTCCACATTTCCTAAGTATTAATTTGTAAAAATGTTCCACGTATTCTTAGTGCAAATTTGAAAAACTTTCTACGTTTTCCGAGTACATGTACAAATTTTCAAATTTTTCCACGTTTTCCGTGTACTAATTTTCAAAATTCTCTAGATTTTTTGAATACATAATATCCACATTTTCCGAGGACAAAATTTCAAAATTTCCCACTTTTTCGAGCAAAATTTTTAACGTTTTCTGTATGCAAAATTTTCCATTTAAAAAAAACTGAATTGTTTCTTAGTAAATTTAAAAAAAAAATTCTTAATGTCAATTTTGGAAAATACGACAATTTTTGGAGAGTTGAAAAGAAAATTTCTGGGGGAACCTTGTTTATACTTTTCCATTTTTTTTTTCCCGGGTCCTAACTCTGTTCTATCACTGCCATTTGCAGCCATTTTGAAATTAATCATTTAATATGTCCTGGCTTATGTTTTCTGCCTGCAATATCTAGTACTTAAGCCTTGTACCCATGAGCAAGATCATCAAACAGAAACTCACAAAAGAATGAGCATAAGGTAGTTTCGATTTTCATTCATTGTACCAAGAGAGTAAAATGTATTTGCTGCCACCTAATGCTCATGTGAGCAAGAGACTTTTAGACAATTTTTTTTAGCGCAGATTCATAATTTGCAAAAAAAAAATGTAAAGGGGGTCCCGGGTCCCATTAAAAATTCCGAAGGGACCCCTAAGATCCCCCATAGGGGGGCCGGGGGACCTTTTTTCACGTAAATTAAAAGGCAAGTTGATATTATTTTTCATTATAATAAGTTTTACGATTTACCATTTATTTTAAGATATTGAGCAAATCATGATAAATATACCACCCGGTATAGTGTTGCAGAAAATTTTTGTTCATACTGTAGTTGAAAAAATTCTCATTTTATTTATTAATAAAGGAGTATACACGACCAAAAAACGTTTAATTAGAAAACGACGTTTCGGCACCCATGTGCCATTCTT
>JAQGBX010001018.1:0-28187 GCA_034698745.1 Megaphyllum sjaelandicum
TCGGGCTGCCTTGTCACTGTTTTTGTAATGTCTATGGGGACAGGTACGCCTGTTCCCGCGTGGGCGCTCTATGGCCTGTGTGGCCCCCTGCGCCCTTAAGCCACCATCACCACCACCACCACCACCACCTTCAAGGCAGGCGCACAATTTGATTCTACTTGATCGAGACTAAAATACAGGGAAATGCCCAAAGAAAATTCAAAGCCTAATGTGCACCCTGTACCTTAAAACTGTTCATTTTACTGCTCTCTATTCCATGATGGAATTATGATTGATCGGACCATAAAAAATCTAGTTAACATCTTTAGTATCGTTTGTTGCTGAAATTTCCATACCTTTGCATCATCTGCTGGGTTATCGTTGTTATTTCCAAACATCCCAATAAGTTGGCTGTGCTTGTGCTTGTTGGTGTAAAAAATGAAATATTCGTTTTTCAGGCTGAGAATGAGTTTGATGTGATACTTTGTTGTGACCTGGATGTAGTCACCTTCACGGAATACTTTAATTTCACTGAAAGGAGAGGATTTCATTTTTATCGGCAAATGTTAACTGGACTAATGCTTTTTATTTAAATATGAATTAGACATTGGTTTGTAAGTTGATTAAACAAATTACCTATTACTAGCTTCAAATGGCAATTCTTCTGGTCTGCCATTCACTGTCACTTGTCCAAGATAATTCAGTCCCAGACTTAATGATGGGAAAAGTATCTGAATGCCACTGTTATAAATCACAGTATATCGGTGATCTATGAAGTCATGGGCGAGCAGATAATTGCAATTTTCATTTGCCATCCATGAATGATCCTTCAATATTACGCCATCAAATGTGTGCAAGATGCCATTTTTGCTGATTAATGCATGGCGGCTGAAACTGTCATCACTAAAAAGCTGATGCATTGCTGAATATTGCCCACTGATAGTACTACGTAATTCCAATAGTTGTCGTATAAATGATGGGCTTAACTGTGTAGGAAGTTTCTGAAAAAAGAAGATGACCCGAGTTTATTTTGTGACGACCATCAGATCAGATACCCTACCAAATTTGCTGTTTATTATCACTGTGTTTTGAAACATGAACATAATACTCTCAAAATGCACCATCTGATATCACAGATACAGTAATAATCTCCAAATCAACTCAATAATTGAATTTATACTCATTGGTCTTAATATAATGGTTGAAGAGGTTATCTTAAAAAATATACATCAAAGATGATCAAACACATTCGTCGATCGCAGTAGTAGTAGTAGTTTATAGGCCATTTTTATTGTTTAATTTACTTTAAAAATATTGTTTTTGGAACCTTACATTTCAACTCCAACTTCAAAGTATATCCTAGTGTAGTTTTGGCCATAAACGCTTCATCAAAATATGTAATTGACATTAAATCATTATTAAATATACTTTATCGTATAGTACGCTTAAGCTAGATCTTTATGTTTATCAAATATTCTCAGAGATTACAATGCTGATTATTGTATGTATTTTTTAAATGATTAGATAACTTACCATGAAAGATTTCAAGTAAAATGGTATTGTAGTACTAGAAACGTAGCTTTGTCCATTAATCAACCCTGGTCTGTACATGTATTCTTTAATGAATCTTCTAGTTATTTGTCCAGTCCACGGCATAATTTTACCCCTTATCTCAAAGTAATTCCAAAACCATTCTGCAAACGTACAAAAAATTAACTTATTCTTATAAAAATATGTACTTTTCTAAATAATCAGTTTCCATACCAATATAGCTATCCTTAAATATCATCCCAATAAAGTATCGCCCTGTATTGGCTGCAATCGAAACAGTCGGTCCACTGATTATTGTATCCTTTGTCACAACATATCCAGCATATTGAAGAAAATTCTTAATTTCGGCGATTGTGGCCACTCCAGCTGATACAATGTAGGCCTTTGCATGTAAGAATGTCTCCACAGTGCGTGAGTGACGAGGGTCCGACATTAATTTGCTAAATGCTAATGCTGCCTGGAAAGATATCATGTAATTCTATAAATTTACAAGTATGATATTCTCAATGATGAAAAATTTCTGAACAACTTACCTTGCCAATTTTTTGCTTTAACAAATTTTCAATCAGTTTTGGATTGTAGATAACAGTTCTGGTTAACTGCTGTGGGTTTGCTAAACGTAGCTCAACTTCAGCTATAAAAGATGCAGAATTGGGCTGAAAAATTAAACCATAAATTGTGGTTAAAATCTTAATTTGATTCAATTTTTTTTAAAGTTATACAGATGACGTGGTTTTTCAGGGAGTTTTACTCAAATGCATGTTGTTATATAGATAATAAAACATTAATTAATAATGTGCAAAATTGTTGAAAGGGACATCTCTTAATCTACACATGTCATAGTACATGTACAGTAACTGTCTGAAGATAAAGCCCAATTTATCCTTTTATGCTAATTACCATTATTTAAGTAAGCAAATTAAACATGATAATGTTTAATATAGCCTATTTGTTAATTAAACTGAAACCATATTTATTTCATTTATGACACTTCTGTAGTATTATTTATTCTGTAGATAAAGGCCAGGGTTAATTTTCTTTCTAAGATTGCTCTGGATAATTAAGAGTAACATATTTCATTGTCAAGAATCTTCAATTACTATAAATCCTTGGTTTTTTATTTAATTAATGTGCAATTACTTACTACAATTGCAAATAAAATAGCTGGAGTCGAATAATTTTCACCTTTACAAAATAAGTGTCATAGAATTTGTATTATATTACTTCAAAGTATTATATTACTTAATTGACAAAGTCATTATTAATTGTTTGTTGATTATTTACATGTTCTGTTCAAAATATATTTGAATAATACTCTACTAAAAATTTCAAAATCCATTATAATGATTATGAGATATCGGTGGGAATCCAAGATCTAACGTCACTTTGGAACGTTAGATCTTGGATTCAGCATGAATTGATTTATAAGATTGTTAAAAATACAAAGTGAAGTTGTGAAATTATAAAATAATTAACAGAGTTAGGTACATGTAGGCTAGATGAGTAAATATCAAATTACAACGAAAGTTAAATATTTTCCCGACAAATGCGATTACCATATTTTTTTAACAAGATATGTTATGCAGATGTTTTTTTTGGATTGGTTTTAATTGAAAGTTTTTAGTATAAATTTTTCAATTTGAAGGTTAGTTTTTTGAACAACCATCGCTTTCTTTACCGAGTAAAGTTGGCTGAGTGGTTAACGCTCAGACTTTGTATTCGGTAGACTCGGGTTCGATTCCCGGGTCGGTTTTTCCGACTTTGGTTTTCGTGGTTTCCCAAAGTTGTTTCTAGGCGAATGCCGGGTTAACTCCTTTAGAAATCGGCCACGACTGTATACTTTCTCATCCTCTGGCACATGGTCGAATATTTCAAGCTTAGCAAACTTACATTTTTAAGTTCAGCATTTAAAATGTTTTTTTATTTAAGTTTAGTTGCAAAATGAAAGCAAACATATGTTTTGTAATTACTACATGTATCTTAATATATATATATATGTTTGGGATATTTCTCAAATTTAAACTCTTGGTACTGTAAAGTTTTTAAACGTGCATTAACTGAACAGTTTTTCACAATGATGTGTCTAGCCATTAAGTTATATCTTACATTTTCTGAGGCGCAATTTCTGCTTAGACAGGCAGTAAACGACAGTTGAGTGGTTTTGATGTTTTTCTGACAGAAGATATACAAGTCAGTTGATGTATCAGGGAAAACCAGATGGATTGTGACTCCTTTTTTATCATCTGGATAGTTTATATCCCACAACATATTTGGCACGATATCTTTGATCTGGAATTGAAATATTAAACAATGCATCTTCAGCGAATAAGTTTCACAAATTTCACTCGCAATAAAACTTTTGCAAAATTATTACCTTGCTTTTGAAGTTAAAAATCTTCTTGTAACCATCTTGCCAATTTCCACTAACATCAATGTCGACGAGTTCATGAGACATGTTCATAATTTCTTTTCTTTCACCCACTTGTTCTGTAGGAAAAATTAAATCAACTGTACCGATTGTCTGACTTAAATTAAATTATAGTTTAAAAAAATAATCAAAATATATTAAAGAAAGCGAGAAATTGAGGACATTTTCTCTTCTATGTAGGCTCCTAAATTTACTTACGCCTGAGATTTACAGCGAGTAAGGAATCGACTGTTGAATTTGCAGTAATATTCATATCCAAATACAAGTAGGGTGTCATCAGAGCAGGATAACTTGTCACTAATTTAACAGAATGGTTGTACATCTTTGATTGAAGATTTTGGGTTAGGTACAACTCACCACTATGGTTTGAAAATGAAACATTTAAAAGATAATCAGCTATTTTTCCAGCTGAAATGTGTGACATATTCGATCGCCAAAGAACAATGTCTTTTTTCAAGCTGAAATCCAGGTTTAATGTTGAGTTCCAACGGAAGTCTTCTGTTGGAATTTCCAATGAAAAACTTCGACCATATCTGTTTTTAAGAAATTTAAACACCATATTGATTACTCCAGAAACAACTATGTCGGCAAAATGTGTGGGAAGATTTTATAAAATGGTATACAGTAAATTTAGCAATGCATACGATTATTTCTTCAAAGCAATTTCATTATTTTTTATCACATACTTTATAACTTAATGCCATGTTGTGCTTATGGACAACAATATTCAACAATACATTAATAGCCAAGCTCTCTATTAAATATTTGATATTAATTTTCTATCATCATATTATCTATGATGGATATTTTTAAAAATTTATGATTGGTTTACTTAAATTTGAATTTTGGATTTTCTTGATGTTCAACATGGTCAAGGTAGGCCTACATGTGCATTGCTAAATATTGTATAGTGTGATCATCACCTGGCTTTATTTAGTAATAAGTAGAGTTGTCTTGAATTAAAATGAATTTGAAATGTAGGGGGTTCATTATTATTTCTATAATATGTGAAGCATGCTGAAAGATTCTTCTTTGCAGCCCATAAAATATTTGAATACGGAGGTTTAAAGATAATCTGTGATTCCATTTGTGAAAGTTCATTATCGTCCATTTGAATGTCAAGCTCAGTAGAGCTTTTAGAAGGGAAAACTTCACCACTGGCTAAAATTATCCATGTAAGATGTGGATCCACAGCCTATTTATTAAAATAAAATATATATTAATTTCCTTTACAATTTAGTCGAACTCGGTTAAGAGAAAACTGACCCCCGGCGAGGAAAACTACTGCACTTATCCAGTTTTTGATTTATCGTGTTTTGCATAAATGCGCTTAATTTAGCTCAGCTTATACTCAGAGCAATCAAGCAAGTGCATGGTTGCTTAATCTCTTGGCTTCTTAAACAATTTTTTATTGTTACTAAATAAAGATTTTACAGTGAAAACATCAATTTTCAAATCGTTTGAATACGATCTTCTTTTTTCTGCTGACATTATTTTTACCCTCATACAAAAGTTTTGTCAGACATAATGTAGCCTACAGATATTATAGACTCCTGCTTTTATGAACATGTAGCGCCCCATAAAAACGTTATTCTCTTACTAAATTATATTGACATTAAAAAAACACATAAATTGAAGTCTGCAGTCACCTTTATAGGTTGGAGATAACAAAAAGTACAACACAAACACATTCTCTTACTCATTGACATGGATGATAAGGGAAATCTAAATTATTTTGAAGGGAGATGGAGTTGTCAACTTCCTTTTTCATTTAAGCAGGTTTCATTTATCCGAGCTCGATTGTATTAAAACAAATATAGCATTATACTTTCCTGTATTCTTCGTTTGAGTAGCTCTTTGCCTGGAAATGTTTCTCTTGTTATGGAAAATGTAAACTTTAATTTGTCTGGCGGTCCTTGTTCATATCTGGAATCTATTTTGGCATTGATTGAATACCACGGATCTATGAGTTTCAACTCGTGAACTTTTGTATGCAGATCTCTTTCATTATTTAATGTTGTTGTTGCTGTAATATTCAGAAATGTCTGAAATGATACATAAAATATAGGTTGTTTAAAACATAATGAAATACATGTATATGACGTAAAAACTGCGTGACTTTGCTCCAAGTCAGTGAGGAACTAATGGGAAGTATTATAATTAGGTTAGTTTTGCTTTATGTAACATTATGTTTCGAATATGTAAATGAAATTTTCAAGTAAATTGTATAAAAATTAAAATTTCTATCGACGAGAAATTGATAGCAAAAGTTTTTATGAAGGCTGGCGTTTTTTTCAAATGTTGTTGTATTTTAAAATCATGTGCATTTGTGGAACAAGCATTAGGCCTACAGGTAGAATACAGGTATCATTTGAATATTACTTGTTAAAGTTATTACATTTATTTGAAGAATATTGGAAAGTTTCAAATTCTAAATATATATACATGTACATGCATGTACTTACATTTTTTAAAATATTTTTGCTGTTCTTAAAAATATGTTTTTAACTTACCATTAAGTCATAGTTAGGGAAATAATGTTTCGTCAGGTTAAAATGCAGTGTATTTGATGTAGTTAAAGTTGGTCCTAGGAATGTGTGAACTTGTATTATGGACTTTGGTGTTTTAAGATAATTGTATGAAAGTTGCGATGATCCAAGTTTTGGTGAGATTGGTCCAATAGAATTATGCACTTCCCGATGAAGTTCCACATATCCCGAGTAAGGATCTTCTCGAAAAATATCCGATTGAATTAACTCCCATAGCCATGGCTGCTTATTCAAACTGAAAATTTAAAAAATACGTTAATCTTCAGTTGATAATATCGTTTATCTTATTTTCATACCTTTTATACTGAAAGTAATGATTGGTCAAATGTGATGTTAGGAATTCTTGATGTTTGTATTTGAATCCATAGAAGTTCTCAGGAGATGTTATATTTAGGTAGACTTCTGTAACGGGTACTGAAAGTCCTTTACCACTTAAGGTTTTGGAAAGTCTGTTATTAGCAGTTTCTTCCGACATCAGCTGCTGTGTTGTCTTTATCTGAAAGATAATTCGATATAAAATATTACCTGATCTTTCTTTGCACAAATTTCTAATACATGTATTGTAAATTTATGAACATATACATGCATGTTTCTTCTTTACTAACTTGATAATCTAGTATGGTTGGTTGTTTATCAAATATTTGATATTCCGCTTTAAAATGATAACCTTTGTTTGGTAAGTTTTCTTTCAAAGCTTTAAATTGTGCGAAGATTGTGGTGAGTTTGGTTTGAAATTCTTCTGTTGGTAACTTCCGTTTATGAACAAGTTTCATTATTTCTGTGGGCATGTTGAATTGTTTCATGCCTAACAATTAATAGAAATTAGGTTAAAATAGGCAATTAACACATCTAAATTTATTTAAATAGATGGAGTAACCTTACTTGGACTAGTAATATATGCTTCAAATGTTTGAGCTTGTGTGTCATCTTCAGATAGATGAAATGCCATTTTCAGAGGAACCCTAAATTTGTTAAAGCTAAATTTTACCATTGTTTGGAACTTACAGCTAAAATTATTCAAACCTCAAAGAGCTTTAAAAGCCATTAGATAATTTTCATACTCAGTACAAATAGAGAAGTCAATAAATCTTACTTGGCTAATGCTTCAGTTGTGTAATTCCAATTAGAATCAGCCGCCATTAATGTCCATGGTTTGTCTGCCCGATTGGTCACATTAGGATATGATTTCTGATGACATAATTTTATTCCTAAAAATGGAATGAGTTTTTCCGAGCACCAATGTTCTGTAATGCGGTCCACATCCCAGTCAGGGATATCCTCAATCTCATTATTTATAATTAGTGAGTTTGTCCTCCTGAAAATATAAAAGTAAATGAAAAATAATGTTCATGTTACCTTACAACATTTAATAACATGTATAATTACGTTAAGCTTAGTAGTTGCATTGAACGTTGTGGCAGTTCTATTCCCAAATTGATTTTTTTCTGTTTGGAATCCCATTGCATTTCAACATTTAGTCCAATTGATGTTGATATTGTGCTAAAAGACTGTACCCCGCAATTTGATATTTCTGGTAGACCTAAATTCATGCCATTCTTTAATGTTGCTAAGGCGCTGAAAAAAAAATATTTGCATTAAAGAAATGAATGTGCAGAGTGGCACAAATTAAGTTGTCCTACTTAAAGCTATTTGTGGTTTTTAAATCCATGTGATATAAGTTTCCATTGCCAGATTTGTTTTGCATGGAATTATGTAATAAATAACCATCGGTGGTCCAGTTCAGTGGCAATCCAATTAATGTTGGGACCAAATTGAAGGCTTCTACCACTTTCCAGTAATTTGAGTTGAATGAAGTAGAGTTGTTGACTTCATATTTGGATAATCTAGCCTTTGTCTTAAATAATTGTTGAAATGATGATGTTGCTAAGATATTATCTGTAAAATTAAAAACAAATTCCATGTAATATTTATTATTATCACTAAGTCAATAAGTAGCAGTTTCCTGTTAAAAAAATCGACAACTGCGACTTAAATTATGCTTCATTTATATAATGCTACATGTATTTATTTTTGTAAAAATCTTAAAAAATTCTTTTATTTTTGCAAGTCCAACAAATCCTTCGCCTTAAGTGATTTATTCATCCCCTTGAAGTTCGATCTATCTACAATAGATAAGTCCCACTTCAAGGGGAAGAATAAATGTAGAAATCACAACCATTTCTTAAAACGTTTTCATTATTGGTAAATTACTTTGGGATTACTTTAATACAACATGCTGCTTGTTTAATGAATGCTCTATGCACTGAATTATAGTGCCAATACTTTGATTTCTTAAAACTGCCCCAGTACATGTCATTTTAGCTTATATCCCCCCACGTGGGTCTTACTTTATATGATATAATGAGTGCTGTTTTGTATTCTGATTTTTAACTGTATTTTGAATTTTGAATTTTGAATTTTGTTAGTAAACTTGAAGAATGGCGCCTGGGCGCCGAAACGTCGTTTTTATTTGGAAACTAACGTCTGGTCGTGTCTAGTTTTTTACTTGATTTCGCTTATTGGTGTCTACGTTTTGTTGGTAGTCACTGTTGTTCATTATTATTTTCAATGAAAGCATACTTTTAATGAGAAAATAGAACATGCTATCACCATTAAAAATTCATATTTTAGACAATTCTTTGGAGTATTAATGAGATAGAATGCATACCTAGGAATCCAAATGAAAATAGACCCTCAATGCTATTTGGCAGAATATTTGAATGGCCTCGCTGTTGTTGGTCATCTAAAAACATCAAGTTTTCCAGTACTTTTGCATCAACTTCATATGGGAACTTGTTCCAGTCCATACTTGTGTTTTTAACCACATTAACTGGAAAACCTTGAAAAACTAAGCCAAATATGCTCCTATCTAAGTCCAATCCTAATGCCTGAACAATCTGTGCAAAATCTAGAAATAGACATTTTTAGTGAATAAAATTCATTGATCCTTAATTTAAAAATGCAATGATATGAATTACTTCATACATCTAGTATTTGATGAAAAGCTGTCCATACTGAATTTTTTCCCAAACAATTGCAACTTTCCATTTCTAAAGTTAGCATAAGGTGCATAGCTAGTTCCTGAATATAACAAGCTGTTGGTATACCCATAACCAAAACGATTCACAGTGTCTCTGAGAAAGGATGATTCATAAGAGTACTCATTTTCATAGTATTTTGAAAAGAAGCCCTTCTTAAGTCTAAAATCTTTGTTTTCATGTATCTGATAAGGGTTTGAATTAACATATCCTTGTGTTTTTGGACTGCTATTACAGTTTAAGGATTCAGGATTTTCTTCAGAAAAAGATTTTGTCATCTTGATATTTCGCATTTCCTTTCGAATTTCCTTTGCATATCTATATGAAATGAAATTTTAAATTTACAAATAAATTACTACCATTATCAAATTTTAACTCATAGTAAGATTAATTATGGTTTCCTGGAAACTTACCTGGCTCTTTCAAGATCCATTGAATTAGCAACTGCTTCCATATGGCTGATAATAAACGTTTTTAGGTTATAATTCATTCCAGAATCTTCACGTTTTAATAGCCTAGTAATATCGTTGACAAATTCTGAATTTCCAAATTTTGCTGCTGCAATCAAGTATGCATGCACATGATCTTCATGTTTTAAATCAGGATTTTGTAAGTTATTGAACAAGAAATGATAAAGAGTATCAGTAGAGGTCATTTTTCTTGTTACCTGAAAAAAAATAGTTTTGGTAATAGTTTCGAAATTTCCTTGGTTTATAATAATGAAAACCTACTTGTATCGCCAAAGAACTAATTGACCAATGAGCTTTCTTGTTAATGATACAAGTGTTAAGTTGGTTAAGACAATCCGTCATTGCCCTTTCAAGTAATGACCCCATGTTGGCCATAGCCTGAAAGCATGTTTATCGCTTAGTCAGATTATGGTTTTTGTTAATATTGATAAATTCCAACGTGCTTTCAATTCATTTCTTAACATGTAGTGCTACTGTAATGTCTTCAACTTGATAACTTTCTGAAGCAGTACACGTTGCACCAATTGGCTTGACAATAAACTTCACAATGTTGTTGAGAATGTCAGGAACCTTTTGGGATATTTGTAATAATCTTGTTGTTACTGAATTTAATACTTAATGTTTCATTTAAAAAATGAACGGCTAAGCAAACCTTTAAAAATTCTTCTTTATGCTTGATCCAAAATTGGTTAGTTATTGATGAAAAGGCTAGGATTTGAAATGGTGTAGCCTTCCTTACTTCAACTATTTTCTAAAACAAAATTATAATAGTGCATTGGTTATTCAGTTTGAGGCATATAATTCAAGACTTCTCAAATTACACATGCAGTATATGGTAGCAACCGAGTAAAATCTAATTACAAAGTTTAATAGGGGTGACAGGTGAAGATTCCAGAAAACTTTGCTCGTAATGTTGGGCTACAAATTCTTGATTTGTACAATTCTAAACTTTTAACAATTAACGGCAGGACAAAAAATTTCATAATTTCATAATTCTCATAATTCTGTCACAAATGGCTCCAAAGTAGAACTTTCAAATTTCCTGAATGCAATCACTTGAATAGCACTTACCAGCAATTCCTCGAGGATTTCTATTTTATCAAATTGCATATTCGTCCAGGTAAAAAATATATAATCTAAATATTCATTCCCAATAATGTCATGAAGATTTTCTGCCTTGCTTTCCAATAACATCCGGAATGCTCGAAAACAATGAGCTCTATTGCATTGAATCAGTGCATCTCTCCATATATGGGCAGTTTTAACCTGGAATGCATAGGACAAACCTTAGATTAATGTTTAAAAATAAATTTAAACTTAGTTTAATTTCTATTAAACTTGCCTCTCTTTCACTGTATTTGCCGTTGTCATACGAGCATGATTTGTTTGAATCCATATTGCATTTCTGGAAGTACTTACAGATATCTGACAAGTCTGATGTATTTCTTAATAGATGGATAAGCTCATCAAATACATTGGCATTTTTTACTTCAATTGGCATGTGTTCATTTGGTGTTAATATTTCCAACAAGGATAACACTGAAAATGAAACCATATCAAGCAACCTAATTTACAGTGCATACCCAAAGAAAATTCATGTCATTATATTTTATCCAGCATTTACCATTTTCCTTTAAATTTTTTGGATTGTTTTTGGCGCTTGCTATCTTCTCGTATTCGAATTGGATGCCTTTCAATTGATATAATGTCCTGTCAAATTCTGTTTGTTGCAGTGTAGCAGATTTTGTAATTTTAAAAGTGTGCCTATAATTACAAGTGCATATTTATAACGTTATCTACAGTGTATTGAATTATAAACAACTCATTGTCAAATCAAGTTCCCTATAATGTTCCTTAAATATAAAGGACAGTTGTACAGCTGTATATTATAGATACAATGTTGCTGATTTTAACAAGCTGTATTAAACCTTGAGTAAATTGTTTGATTTAAAAATGCAATAACGTTTTTGATTGAAAAACTCATCTTTAGCATCTATGCATAGAATAATGATACTTGCTTGATATTGGTTTGAACGGAGATTTCAGTGTTTTTAGTTGATTCCAGAAGTATAGCATGCCTCTCATAGCACGATGTTTCTTGTAAATTGCCACCATAAGTAAATTTATATGCACAGCTTGCTGTTGAATTAATCCAAAACATCTGAATAAAACTCTGCAATGTATGGACATTTTAAAACCATGTTTTTTTAAAATACACCAACATTTTAAATAATAAATTGCAATTACCATATTCCAAAACATGGACCAGGGGCTATAAGGCCAGTTCACTCTACTTGGAAACTGGCATTTATTCAGGTCTTTCACCAAATTTACAGTTGCTCCATGCTGTTCATATTTAACTGGACATATACCCTGGACATCTGTTCTTATCTAAGATTTAAAGAAAGAAAACTGTATATTTTTAATATTGCATTTGTTTGCTTAGGTAGAAAGGCATACCTCCTGGTCTTCAAAGTCTGTTGATTTTTGCTTTCTTTTACTCATTATAGTTGTTATAATTCCCCTTTTAAAATTCAACATATTTAACTGTTCACTCTGGTGGGCCCATACTCCTTCAAGAGCTCCATTCACCATAATAAACTCCACAGGGTACCTGAAACCAAGATAAGTCTTAATTTGTGAGTAAATAATTGTTTTCGAAAAATTAGCAATCTAAATATTTGCTCTTAATTTATGTATACCCATTACTTAAAAATACTGAATTTCATTTTGCTAATGTTTAGAAAACTTTTTAAATGATTGTAAAATTGTAGCTCAGAAAGTCTACTAGAGAAAATACTGTTACTATTATCTATTTACAATACCAATATATTATTTATGCAACACTTTTTTGAGTTAACCATGCTTTAACCATACCAATTTAGTTATCGTTGAAGTCGCATTGGATGTTTTGTCTATATGCCCTATGTATTGTTATAGTATTTGGTTACTTTCTACATCTTAAAATTATTAATGAAATCTGACTTGGCAAACATTCTAATAAACAAATTAATATTACGGTAATTTACGAGATGATGCTGATGTGCATATGACTTACCTACTTATAGCTCGTGAAAATTCTTCTGTTTTGTGTTCCTGAGTTTTCCATGCCTGGCTTACCATTTCGGATATGTTGCAGTTTGCAACCTTTTATAAAAATAACATTAAACTTATAGTAGAGCATTACACGCATATTTTGTCCTTCAATTCTTTATAAAAATTTCTTACTTGCAAATTATATTTACAGCCACCAAATGAATTTAGTTGTCCTTCACATTGAATGTGTATTCCTGTTTGGTTGTTAGTGGTTCCGGTAGCCATTCCATTTGTTATGATTTCATAGCTGAAGTAATATACCTGGTTAGGTCTAAAATACTCATAATCTATAAATAAATAACATTATGCATTTTTCATCCCATTTACATGAAATTGATTGTATTAAGACCGAATAAGATAACTAATACATTTAACAAATATATTTTCCTGATTTTATCCATATTATTCTGCAACATTTATGAAAAGATTTTTCTCTAATAGGTGCTAAGTGTTGAACTACATGTTTACTGCCTAACTTAAAGCATCTCACATTTATGATAGCAAAGTTTTAAAGTTTTTATAATGCAGGGGCCATGCATAAATTACGTCACGCAAAAATCTACCATTTTTGACCCCCCTCCCCCCTGTCACAAAGTGTCACGTTTGAGCAAACCCCGCCATCATAATTATGTCACAAAGTCCGCCCCCTCTCCCCCAAGTTTTTTTTACCACATGCGAGTATATTTTATTGCGCTAATTTTCCCAAAATTTTGCAGGGTTCCCCCAGAAATGTCGTTTTCAACTTCCCTGACTCTTTCCTGACTTTTCCAGGTTAAAAAAAAATTTCCCTGGCCAATAGCAACGTGAAAAATTGACATTTTCCAAAATTGGCACTGGAAAATATTTTTTTTAATGTAATTAAAATTTTTTTTTGCAATTTTGTCCTCGGAAAATGTAAAAATTTGTACTCGCAAAAACCAAGAGAATTTTGCTAATTTGTACTCGGAAAACGTGGACAATTTTTCGAATTTGCACTCGGAAAACGAGGACAATCTTGAAAATTTATACTAGAAAAGGTGGGAAATTTTGCAAATTTGTACTCAGAAAAGGTGGAAAATTTTTCAAATTTGAACTCAGAAAAGGTGAAAAACTTTGCAATTTTTAACTCAGAAAACGTGGAAAATTATGTAACTTTGTACATGGAAAACGTGGTAAATTTTGCAAATATGTACTCCAAAAATGTGGAAAAATTTTGCACATTTCTACTCAGAAAATGGGCCTCGAGTAAACCTTGTAGAAGTATTAATTTTGGATCGCCGTGACTGCGTTGAATTTCCCTGACTTTTTCAAAATAAACCATTCTTCCCTGACTTTTCCAGGTCATTCTCAACTTCCCTGACTTCCAGGTTTTCCAGGTCTGGGGGAACCCTGTGTTATTTTCCAGTAAAACATTTCTTTTGAATTGCCACTACGGGGCATTTCATGTATATACATATTAGGTGAAGAAAAAAGGTGATTAGTTTACAGGGCACCAAGGGTCGAGCACGTGGGGTGATTCCGCATTCCTAAACGGACACTTTAGGAAATGTCGTCATTTAAAAACGAAAATGCGTGACGTCACGCATGCCCAAACGTGACGTAATTTATGCATGGCCCCGCAGTTACATAATTACTTTATGGTCAAAAATTGAAAGAAAATAAATTAGATTTATCTAAGAATTTTTGTACAATGATCATGCATACCTTGCTTGCAATGCACTGTCTTTGTTGACTGGAAACTTTGTGAGTCATCTGCAACAAATAAAATGTGAGCATAAATTACAAAATGACTTATTTGCTAAAATATCTTGGATACCATGTGATTAAAAGATACCTTTGATTATCTTTATTACTTCTATAGATATAATTTAATTTAATGAATATTTTTCAAAATAATGTTTACTAATCAAATAAATCCTTAAGTACAAAGATGAAATATTGCTGATGTTTTTAATATTAGCTAAATTTACAAAAAATTTGGTAATATCTTTTATGCAAATATTGCTAATTTTTTAAAATTAAATTGTCATTAGAAAGGTAATTACTTCTGCACTTAATTTTTCCAAACTCAAATGAATATTCACAACAATCAGTTAAAATGTCATATAGCAAACAAATTATAAAATGAACTGTATTTGTTATGCCCACATCAGATTATTCAAAACCTACCGCATTCTTTTGATGATCTTGTAAAAATATCCACAAGGAGGCACACATCAGAAAAACCCTTTCTGCACGTTTGATAATATGTACGTTCACAATACTTATTACAATTACTGAAGATAAATTGGTGTTCCAATGAAAATCCAACTCCAATAATCCCCAAGAGTGTCAGCACATTGACTTGTAACATATTAATCTTGAATTAGTTCTGATGATTGTTGTTCCATCAAACATTTACCCTGGTTTCTTCATTGAGTTAAATTGCAAGTTTTTGTACAAGCCGCCCTCAAGGCCATCTTATTTATTACAGTCGTGTCCTTCTCGGTCGGGTTCATTTAACAGGTGTTCTTTTTTTTCGGGATGATACTGACCATATTAAGTGCAAGCTATAACTCACCCATAACATGAAATACTGTGACCAGTTCTGCTGATTTGAAATCTGGATCTGCCATAGTGACTTTACAGGTGTATTTTCCAGATGCCTTCATAGTAATATTAGTGAGAATTAAGCTTTTTTCATCGATTTTTTCTGGCTGCAAATAACATCCTTATCAGTTAATCATGTACCAGGTTTAACTTAAGTAATGTCATTTTGAATATTGTACATAAACTTACTACTTAATTACAACAAAGTCTAACTTACATTAACAGTAATTCCTTTAACATTGAAAGTTTTCCATGGTGGATGTTTATCAGGCATGTAATATGCAAATTCTGTGTTATTATGATACCACTTAACTGCATACAATTGCTCATTCTCTGCATCATAGTTGCAAGTTAAGGTTACATCAATTCCTACTTTAGGGTTTTGTGGTGCATTGATTTCGAACACTTTAAGACTAAGTACCCCTGGAAAGGAAAAGGTGCAAATTCTGAACTTTACGTTTTATATATTATAATGTAGGCCTACATCGTAGCATTATCATCAACTTTCTGCTGTAAGGAAGAATGAGTCTCATTTACTCCACTTTTTGCTGTATTATGTAGCATATGCAATTGTTTAAATATTAATATAAAGTTATAGTTTATAATTTTCAATACAATTATGTGTATCTAAAATACTTTTTGCAAAGGTGAACTGCATGGTCTAAAAATATTAGCAATATTTATTGGCTTAAATGCAGCTAAAATTACTTTTCTGTGACTAAAATGAAATGCATTAACATGCTTAGTTTGAAAATATTTTTAATGATTTAATGTTTTTTTAATGTATTTTTCAAACTTTTATACTTTATACAGGCTTTAAATTCGAGCAGAGACAAATTCCTCCTAATAAATATGTTGTGTTCATAGTTATAATCAAAATGGACTTACCACAAATGTATCCACATATTAAAATAAATGCACTCTTTAGAATGTTATGCTTCATGGTCCTGTTTTGAGAACACTAGTACTAATTTTTATCTAAAATCCCAAAAGTTAGGATGCATCCCATGCTTCTAATAGGCAAGTTTAAAACTGAAAAACAGAGACGAGCAGTTTTGAGTCTAGAGTAATATAAAAGCACAATTTACAAATATAGAGGTTAGCCTACAGTTTGAAAATTTGATATCCTAACCTTGAACATATGTATTATTTTACTCACCGAAGGAAAACTATCTCTAAGGTTTAATGTCTGATTTAAGATAATCCTATGTTTTCCATGCTTTTCCCACGGTTCAATGTCTTTTTCGGGACATCATAACCCTCGAATACCTCACCCTCGACACCTGATACTTGACAACCCCTGCCTGCCCCCTTGACAAATTCTTGGCTTTGAAAATTAATTTTTTCCATTCCTCAAGTGGTTGGAGAGATACAAAGTTGTTTACAGCGTTGTATTTTCAAAAAACTAAAACTGTGCGACGTTTGCCAGTTTAGTTAAATTTAAGTGATAATAATTGAAATTAGTCGTAAATCGTATTGTAATCGCTATGTCAAAATTGTTGTTTAATGATTTTTTGTGGTCTTAGCTCTTGAGGAAGACGCATTGCTCCTCACTCATTTGATAATTAAATTGATAAGAATGGCAATTAATAAACTGTGAAAATGTTGTACTATCATTGATAGGCCTATAAAATACAAGGTTGATTTTCAGGAAACTTTATTTTCAAATCTCTTTATACAATGTTTAATGTAACTTTTAATAATATTCCATACATTAGGAAGAATTATACGTTCATATTTGTAAAACGTAAATTCTCTTCATTTTGAACGTATAACTAAGGATTAAATCATTCTGATTATTTTTCTAAAGAACCTGTAATGCAAATAGCTCATTTATCTTAGGAAGAAGTTTACCCTTGAAGTACGATAGTTGCCAAACAGTTCCATTAGTGGCAGCTGATATTTTGGAGAGTTTTCCCTAAAAATAAATTTTCCAAAATTATTGAAATGCCATAGTATCATTGTCATTCAGTAATGGGTGACTGTTTATGGAAAATGTAAATATCAGACATTTGCAGAATCATTTTTGACAAGACACTTATATTGTGCGTTTTGATATTTTTCAAAAATGATATAAAAATGGCTATGGCAATATTAAATTAATGTAAAATTATGCGTGGTAATATATACATGTACGAGCGTAAATGTATAAATGCTCGTGACCAGTGAACAAATAACTATATACTGTAAGTAATGCAATTTAGTTCATGCAGAAGCATATTACTGTAATAGTGATCGGTTTTCCATGAATTTCCCATGAATTTTCAAAGATAGTTTTGGGCAAAAAATTAAATAAATTGTATTTTTTATTTGTTTAACAAAGGTAAATAACTAGGAATTGCGAATTTCATATTTTTATATTTCCAGTCATTAATTTTCAGTTAGTTAAAACTTCATATTTGCACTTATTATAATACATTAGATGGCCATCCCTAGATAGCATTTTAAAAATTACAATAATGTTTTTGGGATAGTCTAAAGTTAATTGTGGGAAATTTAAAAATATAAAAAATAGTAAATACCTATAGTTATTCATCTTGTTATGTATGGACAATTTTTATTCAAAATAAAAAGTTTAGTTTTCTTTAGGATGAACTTTATTAACAAGCTATTAAATTGACCATAGGATATATAACTTTGATGTTCATCAAAGAATAATAAAACATGTATGATAATCAATCAATTGTTGAATCATTGTTTACCAACCTTTGGATAGTCAGTGGATAATTCGTGCTTTCCTTTTATCTCTGAAAAGCCAGTTTCTCTTGCCATCCCAAGCAAATGAGCTGTCTTAAGTTGTGGATAATTTGAAAATACGTGCACTGTGTCGGCCATTTTCTGTATTCGCTGCATGGTTTCTATTGGATGTGATTTATGCACGGTTTCCTGTAGTAAAATGTATATTATTGATATAATCACGACATCATGCATTTTCTTATTAGGCTGAACAAAGGTTGTGGTTCTGACCAGACATGTTTGGAACTGGATCTTGTTATTCTTGGCACTTAAATACAAGAATGTTTACGACCACTAAATTAAACATTTATCTTGGTACCGTACACTGGTGCATGAAAAACATTTGTTAAGTAAATGATTACTAAAATTATTTACGAGGATTGGAATTTTTCTTTTTTTGGGAAATTTTATCGTGTCAAGTATTTGCGCAGTACTTTTTTTTCCAATAAATAAAAATCCTCCATTGGAGGGCACCAAAATACTATAACCACATTTGCAAGGGAAATAAAAATTTGACCTGCCAAACGTTTCAGAAAGGTGCTTGAAAGTCAGTGAGGGTCGAAATGCTCGTCGTGTACTCGTGTCACAGCATGAATGCAAAAATAACATGTTCGAAAATTTGACTAGCCTTAAGACGTTAAAATTGACAAGATTATTCCTTTTCACAATGTAGTGGGAAGGAGTCATGTCATGCAGGACAATACGTGACTGAATGCAGACGGCACCATAACGTAGAATGATTTAAATGCATGTTACTGCCTACTGGACAGTTTACTGGAAAATATATCATTCTCTTAACCTTTGCCTTGCAATTCAGAAACATGTTGTGTATTATCTCAAATAAATTTGATTTGTGTTTTTCGAGTACGTGGCAAACAGTTCTTTTCATTTTGCCATAAAGCTGGTACTTTAAGTTCAAAGTAGTATTTTAAACTTTAATGAATATTCTATAGTTATGGAAAAAAACCAAAATTGAAAAGTTTTAAAACCTTCTCTCGAAGTTTTTTTTTACATTGCCGGTACTTGCTTATTTATAAATGTTCAGGTCACTTCAGGGTGTAAATAAAACATCCTGCATGACGTATGCCATAAAACGCAAAATGATGTACCCTCACATTTTTATTAAACATTTTGTAAGGTATAGAACAAACTTTGTCGCCTTGCATTAATTGTTCAATAGTCCACTACATGTACTTCGAAAGTGATTTGTAAAATTGTCGTATTTTAACTTACCTGATCTCCTGAGGTTATAACGACATAGCTGGTGTGCGAATTAAAAGCATAGATGTAATTATCAATGGCATAATCGATGGCGAGTAATGAGGCATCCTTATCAGTTTCCCAGGGTCCATCGAACTTCAGATTGGCCACTTGATTAGACAAATCATCCCACTTTCCGTATAGTTCCCTATTTGAAAGGCAGATGTTTTAGTTATTTCTCAATCCCAACATCAGCAACTGGATTATCTTTTTCATTTGTTAGAATTAAGTGATGGAGTTGTTTTTGTTGTTATATGAAAACAGTTTTTGCAAAGAATTTTTTTTTTTGAAAAAGTAGGCTGTAGTAAATATTTTCTTCTTATTTAAAATACACTTATTAAAGGTTTGGAGTTTTTTTAGCTTTTCGCAAATGTTAAACGCAAAAAACGTATTATAAAAAGATGCCTTAGGTTTTCTTAATTTGAATTTAGATGAGGTGAGCATTCTTTTATTACCCATTTAGAGTGTGCTGTTGGGGAGAACTCCAGTGTCCTTTTCCATTAAAGCTGACCAATCCAAATTTCAAGTTTTTATTCCCATTTTGTTCTTCTGTGGAAAATGCTTTGGCCAGTTGGTGCACACCTGTAATTACACGTTTTTAAATACAGTATCAAAAGTAGCTGTTAGCATTCATATTTATACGTACAGTATGATAAAATAAATACTAAACCTTTAATGACATTGTTCTGGGCTACTTGTACACTCTTGTCAATTACAAATATGATATACTCTTGAATTTGACTATCGCTTTCTGTTGGCAGGAAGGCTTCCTGCACCAGTTCTGGATCACCTTTAAGTAGTTCAGGAACAATATGACGAAACATTTTATGCAATTCAACAACACCATAAAACAACACTTACTGCAGGGATTTTGATCACCCATGATTCCCTTTGCTCCACACAGTGCCAGATATCCGCTCATCAGAGGACAGGGGAAATGAGCAGGGTCCTTTAGGTATGCGGGAACGAAAAACTCTTTGGTCGAAACAATGTCGTGACAGGGTAAAGTTGCACTTAAGGTACTCCACAAAAGCTCGTTCCAGAGAAACGGAATTGTTGAAACGTTTTGGCTAACGTTAGTCGATCGAACATTTTTGAATGTGCAAGATTTTTCACCAGATAATTCAAACTGTCTGGTGTCCTGTTCGGGGAAGATTAAGAAGACCATCATAAAAACCTTTCAATTTTTAAAATATTTTGAGAACAGAATATAGGAGGAAGCAAAATAAAAATGAATCGTTAAAATGCTTAAATATGTTTTGATGATATCTAAATTAATTATATGCCAATCAAATCTCTGAATCTAAATTCTAAGTTTGGGCTATTATTGTCCTGTGTATTGCATTTTTTCATTTGCAGTTATGTCAGATGATAATTATTACTAATAAAATAATATAATTATTCTGGTATTTGCAACAACAACAAAAGGAAAAAAAATTACATAAGTAGCGCCTGTCATGCACTTGTCAAAAAGAATGTTATTTTTGTGGAACCTATATTGATCTACCATTGAATCGTCTTTCGTGTTGTCATTGTTGTTGCCGAGGAGTCCAATAACTTGATTGAATTTGTACCCATTCGTGTAAAATAGGCAGTAGAAGTCCTTGATATTACATTGGATCTTCAAGTTATATGGCGTGATCAATTGTATTAGGTTACTTCTACGAGTCAAACGAATATTTCTGAAATAGTGCAAAAAAAATATTTAGGTATAGGCCTACGTCCCAATTTTCTTTTCTTTAAAGCTTAAGCCCTTTAAATTTTTCATTATGTGGTGAATGGTAAGACATAAAGACACCACTTTTGCAGCTATAAGCACCATGTTTCGATAAAGTTATAATTTTTTTAATATTTTTATGTGGAAATTATGGCTTTTGTAAGTTAATGTATTTTAGACTAAACGTCAAATAATCTAAAGCAGGTTCTTGGCACTATAACCTTTTTTTTTCTTAAGTTGGCCAAGGCTTTTTCAAATAATTTCTATGTATTTAAAATAAAACATCCTAGAAATGGTGAGTTTTAATTTGTTGTGAGGAAGAATTTCTTTAAAAAATGAAAGTGAGAGAAAACATTCTACTCATATGTTCCATTATTTGTTGAATTGCTGATAAAATCTCGTGTTTTTTATTTCCTTGTTTTCTAACTGGATAAAGGGTCATTGTAGCACTTTTTTTATTAAAAGCACAATTTATGGAATTGAGGGTTGTCTTATTTTGGTAATCCAGCCAAAGTCAAGTCCCTTAAAATGTGTCGTTAAACCACTCCCAAGCCCCTGCATGACTTCGAATTTTTCAAAACAAGATATTTTCCATTTTTTTGATGATACAATTTTATTTTTTTCGTTGTCGAATACGAAAATAAACTTGCCCGTTCTTGCTTTCTATTGGCAAGTCTGTTCGTTGTGTCTGGTATAGCTCAACATGGCCCGCTTGATCAATTGTTAAACTGATTTCAGGAAAGATGAAATGCACTTTAAACTCGTGGTAATAAATGCTAAATTTTTGGTCCTCGAAATCGTGGCTCAGTAAATAGGCGCATTGATCCCCCATTTGTTGCTGGAGATGTAGCACCTTGCCATCAAAGGTGTAGATGTCCCCAGTACCAACCAAGAGAGCGTGACGTGTGTATTTCTCATCAAGATGAGGATTATCCTTATGTTTGTTCAACATGCGACTAAATGCTGGGCTGAACTGGAGAGGATAACGCTGAAATGAGAACGTTGCAAATGGGAAATTCAGTAACATTTTAAGGACAAATTTCTCCTATAATATTTCAAATTAGACGTTTAAAACTCTTGAAGTAGAGCCCCATAGCTGCAATCAACAATTATTTTGCCTTTCATGGCATTGCGCCCATAAACCCACCAACCAATAATTGACAATTAAAACTTGTTTAAGTGGCAAGCACAATTTGTGTATATTTCTCATAAAGTAATACTGATTTGTCCGGCTTCAATTCAACTCAGTACCCTACTATCAGTAAAGAAATACCATGTGGTAGGGGGGTGTAATCCATCTACCCAAATTATTCGGTAGTTACCATTGCGTTAGTGCACTAACGCAATGGTAATTTCGTGAATGGCAATTTCGTGAAGCTAAAGGCTATCCTTTGGAAGAGAGTTCCAACGTCTTATGGCATGCAAGAAATAAGACCAATAAAATGGATCCGAATGAGCTCGGAGTTCCATAAGTGGATTTGAATGACAGGTTCCACCACCTTGGTGGTTGCGTTTAAAGATTCCCTCCACCATACTTGCATTACCAGACAAATTAAATTTTTCAAACAGGCCCATGAGACACTCGATCAATTATGGTTGAAATATGTTCAGGAATAATGGAATAATTTTTCCAACAAATTTCATTGAAATCCATACAACTTTTTTTTAAATGATTGCGGAAACTTCGTACATTTTGTGGAAAATTCTACTCTAACTAGATCGAATAAAAATGTAAAGTGATGAAGCTGTGTTCTCTTGCACAAATTAGTTTATTTGCTGTTTTCATGCAATTTGTTTCATTTATTGTGTGAAGTGAATTGCAACATGAAAATGATTGTCTCAATTTCAATTACTTTATTGTTTTATTTTAAACTGTTCAGATATTTTTGTTTTCCATTAATTCTAACCGAATGACAGGTCAGTGTTATGAGCCCAATGTACGTTTTGCCTATTATAGTGCATGCTAGTCTGGAAATGATGCCCACCTGCTGAAAAACAATGATCCAAGAGGGGTAGCTTTTGGATGCAAATTTGCATGGCCTGTTGCTAAAACTGCTGGAATCAACTTGGTTTTAAACTGCAAATACCCGATATTAAGAAAAAGTGTATAATATTTTATTGGCAGGCTGGAGCATGAATTTGTGCTTAAGGGTTACATGTTCCGGAAAGGTCGAATGAAGATCACAGTATCAAAGGTATTTTTGGTAAGGCTTAAGCATGAGCATTCGTGCCTTCAGAGTCATTTGTATTTCAGCCTAAAGTAAATGAATGCCTAACCTCGAAGTAGACTCATTCATTGTTTAAAATTTAACAAGTTTTATGTATAAACTTTAATAAAAGGATCTGCACATTCTTGCTTTGGGACTAGAAATTGGTTTATTATTAAGCTGATGTATAGATGAACATTGACTTATACAGTATGTAATCCTAGGGAGTACTGGTTAAGTTGGCTCATGTTTTCGCTTTGTTTTTTACATCTCTTTGCCCTCTACATAGCTCTGGCTATGAGGTTCCTCTCAACGATTGTTAATTTGGGCTCTTTCTTTGACATCATTTTCGTTCCCTTAGATGCTCCAACCTGGAAATATGGGTAAATTGGAAGCCTTGTCCGATTCATACTTAGTTGAGCTTAGTGTTGTTGCACCAACCGGACAGGTAAGAGTGCGCAAATTGTAAATATTTCTAGAAAATGGTGCGTGATGATTGCGCCAATTCTGTCAAAAACAAATTGCTACACAATTCACTGAATACTACCGTTGTGTTTGTTAAACTGCAAATATTTTTTAACATTTTAGGATGCAGTTGCAGATGATATGAAAGCATTTGCTGAGCAGTTAAGACCGTATCCTCTGTCAAAGTCATGTACATATACTCTTAAATACTTTGATATGCTTTAATTCGTTTTAGTGCTGAAACTATGTTAGAAAAATGAAATTATCCGATTATGTGGTACTCTTGCCTTAACCTCGTGAAAATACAGACTTGTGCAGCTAGAGAAGGTTGACCATCGCCGCCTTTACCAAATGTGACTGCAGCATATAATTAAATCTGTATATTTTATCATTTTTGATGAAATGTATAAAGTCTTGTTTAAATGTGAATAAGCAGCACTGTTTGGTGTCCTGAGATTTAATATGCAAGAAGTAGGGTGGCAGACTCACATTTGCTGAAATCATATCGTCGAGTGATTGTGTTGACTTGCTTTAACCAAAGCTAATAGCCTCCTGTTATTCTCTTATCTTTAATCTCTCAGACCATTCCTGTTAATTAGCACGTCAGTAAAACTGTGGTTGCTTTTGGGGATTTTGCATTTACTACAAAACATTTTGACACCAATTGTTGCGTTTCTTTTAAAGTGTCTGAAAAATGTCTTGTTTTTGTGATTATTTTATACTATTGTTTATGAAATAGCAAGGTGCAGGTATGCAGTAGACACGGTTCAATTCTGATTGTGGCTTTTCGTAGTTTCCCAAAATCCCTCCAGGCGAATTGTCGGGATGTTATAACTGTCATGGCCGTCTTCCTTTCCCATCCCGACCTCCTCCTAATTTCCCATCCATAAAAAGTGAAGTGCTGTATTTCTCAATTGTTGTACGGCTTGTTTTATAAAATTGATATCTGCTGCCAGTCTCATTGACTCCGGTCTGTAACACCAACATGGTTGATGATGATGATAATGATGATGATTGTTACTTCGATTTCAATGATCGATTTTGGAATCTTAATCTGAACATGATGGACGCTGCAAATCCAATGAGTTGGGTCAGGGGGTACTAGCACTAGCAAACACTAAAGTTGTTTCCTTGTTGCGTAGAATATAGCATAGATGGCGCTGAGGTTTTGACTTCTAGACTTTTATTTGTGGCGCATCTTAAAAAGCATGATGTTAGCGAAGGCGCCACGTGTCTAAATTAAGCCTCCCATCAGTGTGTTAATGACTTTACACACTGAGGTTGTAACTTGTAAACATCGATATTTGGGATTCAAGAACCCCAAAAAATTTTCAAACTGGAATAATGTATACAGAAAAACCTATAAGTTAATTATTCATATCAAAGTAATTAACTCGATCTTTTGATTCTCAAAATTGTGGTAAATTCATTGTCCCTGATACATTTTATTGAAAATATTGCTGATTGATAAGTTAGCCGGAACGCCCAGTGATAAAGCGTGATTTGTCCGAAACCAATGCAAACGTTATAGTATCGACCAGCGTCCACTGAAGTGGATGCAGATCCATTTGTTTGCATTGGTTTCGACATGTTAAACTGGACTAGTAATCGTTGGCGTCGTAACATGTTTCGTGTCATCCCGGTGAGTGCCGGAAGGAAATATAATATTAATTTATTACATTTGTATAACCAAGTCAAAGTTCTAATGGCTATCAGATAAAAATGGAAATTTTCAAGTTTTTTTAGATTAAAAAAAAAATTAAAAGGCATTGCGTTCGTTGTGAGGTAATTTGGTAGAATGCCCTACAGGCTGCCACGCCATAACAGCTTTTAGTATTATGTCATTGACACTCATTGGTTATGTCAGGAAACAATTAAACAGGTATTTTGTTGAAGTTTTATAATTAAGGAGGGCGAAACTATTGCCTGGCCCTTTTACGGTAGAAGGCACTTAAAAGCTTTTAATTTTTGCATTAGTTGATGGTTCGATTTTTCCATAAACTTGTTCGTACAGAAGCTGTACAATTCTTGCTTAGAAGTCCCTGTGTCAAGGCCGTAAAATGCACTTTGTCCAGTATCCGGCCATCATTTCTTTCAAAGTTGCCTCTGGCTTAACCACGCTATGGATTCGTGCAATAATACAGCATTAGCCATCTGTTCCATAATTGGGCCTATTTAAATTGCAAATTTTATTCTCTCATTCGGTTTCACTTGACATGGGAAAATCCATCCTGTGTTTTATTTGGACTGCTAAAGGTGAAAAAAAGTAGTGAAGGTATCATGCAAGTCGCTGCGTAAATTTGAAATATACGAGCCGAACCATTAAATTAGCTTGCATCCGGTTTAACTGGCCGGTCATTTCTTGTGTGACAGCTAGGGAAATGGTCTTTGGCGTGTAATGCTGATTTAGCTACGGTGGTATCACTGCCAAGGTTAAGATATCGAGCCTGTGTTTTCAAAGTGAAAAAGAGTAGTTAATTATATCAATTAAAAAAAATCCTTTGGCGTAGTTTTTGGAAGTTAAAACAACAACCAAAACGTTGTAAGACATTTTACTGTACTGGGTGTCATGAAGTATTAGGCCGCAATACTTCAGTTTTCTCAATGCCAACTGAAATTTGTAATATGTATTGCAATAATCTAAAAAAAAAACGTTTCTGAACTATATTTAAAAAAAAACAAAAAAAACTGACCGTAATTTTGGAAACAAGCATAATTTCCTAGGCTGGATTTTTTAAAAAGAATCGTTTCATTGTGAGTCATCGTGATATGCTTCAAATAAAGACATAAAAATTTAAAAATCAAATTCTTTTCGAGGAGTTAAAAGAACGAGCAACGTTACGTGGCCCATTCTCAAGATCAAGAAGAAACATTGCTCTTCGTGGGCAATTTCGTTTCGTCGAATTGAAAATCACTACCACCATTTTCCATGTTTGAGTGGCAAATATCAGAAAGCTGTTACACGCTGTATGCCGAAAAACACATACATGTATCAAGGGCAATGAATCCGTCCATAGATACCGGTAATGTACACGCACTATATTAATACGTGATACTTGTTTAAAATAATAGAATTTGATAGTGGAGAATGCTACTACAAAAGTTTTATTTTTAAAGCATGATCGCAATCGCAATTCCACTATACCAACCCTTGGCGTAGAATTTGTATTGTGGGTGTTGGATTAGTTAAAATATTTTGCAGCTAAGATTTTAAAATTTTGAAGAAAAAATCATTTTTGATTCATTATTTTGTACATTGCAGCATGGAAATATTATAAAAAATAAATAGGAAGTTAATACCGTATAGTTATAATTGAACTCCAATTTTACCGCAATTACATTTTATTTATTTAGACAGCTCGAAAATAAATTCACTGTGAACTTTACCAAACTCGTAATAATAATAAATAAATCTATATAAATAAAAATGTAAATCTCATTTTGTTCGAACGCCCGTAGCTCCGAAAGTTATTAACCGATTGCTTTCAAATTTTCACACGACGTTGCCTTCGAATACGCGAAGGCTATAGGAAACCTATTTTTTAGATGTCACACCTGTGACAGCTACAAACGTGCTTTTTCCGAACACACAAAAACAACTTTGTGACACCACTGTACTACGCCATCTGTCGGCCGTATATCACGCGCTATACTAATGCTTTCACGATTCCAATGTTGCACATGCCATTATTCTACTTGGAATTGGCTAAACTGAATTTTAAGACATTTCCATTTATTTTCGTGTGCCATTTCATTGGAATTTATTTGTTTCGTTTATCATATCGTGAGTACATATATTTTTTTATTGTTTTTAAGTTTTTTATTTTTTCTAACCTCTTTTCTTAACTTTTTGGTTCAATTGGCGTTGGAATACAGCTATGTTATTTCAAGTCAGCATTCCATGATACCCGGGAGGGAAGGAGGACAGGCCTGAAATAGGGACTTGGATCGAATTATACGGGGGGGTCAAATATAGGGACTTGGAGGGAATGATACTGGAGGCGGGGAGGGAGGAAAAAGGACTTGGTAGGGATGACACCGGGGGGAGGCGGGTACGTTAAATAGGGACTTGGAAGGGATGATACCGGGGAAGGGCTGAAATAGGGACTTGGAAGAGATGATA
>JAQGBX010001019.1:0-28185 GCA_034698745.1 Megaphyllum sjaelandicum
TTTGGGTTGATGGATTACACCCCCCTACCACATGGTATTTATTTACTGATAGTAGGGTACTGAGTTGAATTGAATTCTCAGTGTGAAGTAATCAAAATTGTTCATGTGTTATTTACATCCAGGATTTATAACAAGGTTCATTTATATAGTTATCTTTATTTCTATAATTTTGATTCAATTCAAATGTGACTGGTTCTGCCAAATCTACATTCAGAAAACAATAATGAAGGTACAGTAGTATGTATTATCGCTTGTACGGATTATATTAAAAATGTTAAGCAAAGCAGGTAGTCTTTAGAATCAATGTAACACATTTTTTTATTGTTGTTACTAATCAACTTTATTGAACACATTCTGCATTGACAGTTACACAATTACCAAATTTATAGCTTAATTTTTGAATCTACATCCATATTTCTTAAAAAAGCAATTGCAGCAAAGTCAATCAAATATAAATGACAAATTCACTCATCATAAATAATACGTTGTCAACCTCAAAGCTTAGTAACTTTAACTGTCTTTACCAAGCTTACAGTATATTTTTTCTACTCCTTCAGGTTCAATTCTTTAGCGATTATTATAGCGAATAATCCTACCCATGGGTTTTACAAACCCAAAACATCAACATCCAACCAACACTAGCTTTCAAAAAAAGCAAACTAATGCACACCCCCCAACTGGATTCCACGCCAGCAGCTAGGTATAATTTCTCCCTGTTACTTGTCTTTCTCTTTCTCTTCATACTGTTTTGGAAGTCTAAGGCCTACCAGATTTGCAGACTCTTCTATGCTACGATCACCCTTACCATGGTATTCTTCATATAGTTTCTGTTAGCAAAAAAATGTTGGGATCTTTCATTGCATTAATTTAAGATAAAACACATATACGAATGAGATTTACTTTGTATTGCCGGACGCTGCTGAGATAACAATGATACGATTGTGCCAAATAATTGACTTCATCTTGGCCAAGACAAAGCTTTTCATCAGTGACTTGATATTTTCGGTATTGACTCATGATATATGGGAGTATGAGGCTTTTGTTCAGTGGCTTCTGTAAAAAATAATTACCCATTTGCACAAATATCTTATCTATTACTTATTAGAAATCAAAGAATAAAGGAGAGAAGTCTGAAACGGAAGTGGCTTGGTCAGTTTCTGTGACGATGGACAAGTTTCCAGGCAACATCAACCAGTCGCAAAATGCGTACAGTACTTCAGTGTGCACCACGAGATTCGTACATAAATACACTGTACGTGTACAGTACGTCTCAAATCTATAAAGTTTTAATGACTATGATAACAATTTTCATACCTCGCGTACATGACGAAGTTCTGAAATAATCCCTCGCAAGACTTTCAAAGGAGGAGCAGACGCCATTAAAAATTTACCACCAAGACTCACCTTGTCCAAGGTCATTGCGGCGGCGCCACGAGCGTTCTGGTGATATTTTTGAGTCAGATCAGTGTTTGCAAAATGGCGAGCAAGGATATAGGTGAATCTGGCGAACACAAGTCATTGTCTACACTTTTTGATGATGGTTTTAACATCTATGAAAGTCTTGATAACATGCCTGAACCAAGCAATAGTGATAAATTCCAAGTACGTTGCCGAGGGTGTAATTAATGACACTTAATTGTTTCGTTATTTCACTCAAACACATGCAGTTTGAATGAACGTACAACATGTATATTTATATATATTCATGTGATGACTTTTCTTCTAGGGTAAATTGCGCGAAGCAATAAGTATATTTGAAAATGTCACGAGAAAGGTTTCTTCGTTGGGTTTGTTCAGTCCTAATGAAGACATTGAGGAGATTGCCACCGCAGATTTAAAGTAAGTTGTCAAATTGGGTCGTTCAAGTCTAAATACTTACCAGTAATCCCCCTCCGGCCACCAGGTATTTTGTTTGGAGTACTAGTTGGTAAAATATGGTCCTTATGAATCTTTTGTCAAGTTCGATCAACGTCGCCACGAAATTTTCCATCAGCTACCTTGTAATTCACACATACTTTTTGCCCAGAGGATCGAGGTACTTAATTCTAATACCGGGCTAATAGTAGTACGTAGGAGCATTCTCCTGGAAATGGGCGAGACCCTCCTACCATATGGCATTTGTTTGCTGACTGTAGAATACTGAGTTGAATTGAATTGACTAACTCGGTTGAATAACACTGGCCACACTTGTGCAGTGCAAAATTTAAAATTTGCGTTAGTCACACTCACACATTGAGTAAAAAATGTAAGCAAATGTTAGCACTTTGCCTTAACATACGTACGTTATAGATGTTACTAATGTTTCATGTCTGTCCATAGGTTTCTTTTATTGCCAGCTCTGCTAGGATCATTAAGCATGAAGTTAACATCTCCTGACAGACGTCATGCAATAGATATTTCTGAAGTAAGTAAATTTAAAAACCGAATCGCTTTTGATATAATTTATTATTAATTTCCAGCATTGAACCAAATCTTAGTAATGGGGTCAAAATCTTTATTGGCTGTCATTTTTAATTTTTCTACAGATTTATTATAAAGATTTTCTAACACGATGTCGAAACTATGGAATTACCAGTGTGGATGTACAAACAATTAATGACAACTCTTCAAATTATTCCAAACAAAGCAATGAATCACAAGCAGCACGTGTCATGGAAATGTCAAAATTGAGGGAGGACAAAATAAAGAAGTACACATTTTGTCATTTTTGCAAATAAGAAAAACTTGTTCATTGTATATTAATACATTTTCTAAATAATTTAACAGATACAAGGAAAGAAAGCAAATGGAAAATAAACTATTAGAATTTAAGAAGATTCTGGATGGTGGCACAATGGATGAAGAAATGAAGAGGGAATACTATTTGATGCTGGTTAACTGGTGGATTTTACAATCACAGGAGGAATTGTCTAGTATAAATAGTAATGATAACTACATTTCAATACTTTTACAAAATGGATACATTTTCAGTAATGGATAAACATTGGAATAATTTTTTACATGTTACCATTTATTGATATGCTTATTTAATTTATATACTTTTTTCAATATTTAGACTTATTTGTTGACAGTATAAGCCAGGGGTGGGCAAACATTTTTAGTAATGACCCAAATAAAATAGTCGTCACGAAAAATCCCACTGACTCTCCTTGAGATTCCAATATTAAACTCTGTACAGAGTGGGCTGTGCATGCCAAACGTGGCCCTTGGGTGATGGCTTGTCCATCCCTGGTATAGGCAGATGCATCAATTATGTGCTGTTCAACTTTACCATTATCTTAATAGATATTTTTTATGCTTTTACTCTATAAAAAGTGGAAAAGCCTTTGTTAGAACATATGGAGAAAATGAAGTTGAATCCTGATAAGGGAGACAAGCCAACAGTGAATAAAGTACATCCTACGGTAATTATTAATATGGCTGCTGTTACCACTTCATAAAGTTGGCAAGCCAGTGTTATTTTAGTTTTTTTACCTTTTTTATTTAGCCTCTTAAACCCATAATAATAACAAAGAATGAGATTCAGAAGAAAGTTTATGGCCTCGGCTATCCGAGCCTACCAACATTGACAGTGAATGAGTTTTATGAACAAAAAGTTAAAGAGGGGACATTCGCCATTCCTGACATGTATGTATTTACTGAGAAAGTGCCATTCATGCATTAATATATTTTAGTATATAGTAGAATGCTAACTGGAGATTAACTTTAAAGATTGTACAATTCTGTGGTGTGTGCATGGACATGTTCACATAGATAGTTGATTATTATAAGGGTGCTAACATTTGGAAGAAAGTTATAACTTAAGTATTACTTGGAATTTGGAAATAAGTTTACCCAAAAGTAGAATTACGGCATCTGCCTTTCCTCTAATTCTTAAAACCTTGGATTACTTCATAAGCAGGGTACAATGTCGTGAACATATTGTTTATTGTAAGATATGTTTTAAAAAATACTTTGTCTTGTATAATAAACATTAGGAGTCTACAGACAAAAGCATTAGCTGGCTATGATCAACAAGCAGAGAAGGTATCAGATGATATTCAGAAAGAAAATGAAATTGAAAATGATGATATGGAAGCACTAACAAAGGCCAGAGACTGGGATGACTGGAAAGATGGTATGCCTGATTTCTTATTTTAAATCTATAAACATTAATTTCAAAATTCCCAGTTCAATAAATGTGAGAATTATGTTTCAACAGAACACAGAAGAGGCTGGGGAAATCGTAAGAATATGGGATAAACAACTTTAAAGGCTAATATGGTAACTATTTAATTAAACATTTTCATCCAATTTCTAAATTTGGTTTCTGCTTTAATTTTCTTTTCGTAATTTGATCTCAAATTTTAAATCCATTTGAGCAATTTTGAGCTTGCTGCTAATAAATTTACTATGTATATAGATTACAATAAATAACATAATGACATACCAGTTGACGAGAACTAAATATTACTTGGTTCAATGTAGATTAAAAAAAAACCCAAGATGATACTGGATAAGAGAATTGCTGTAGATTTTGGAGAAAAATGGATTCAAAATGTTTTTTATTTTGGAAATTACTTCTAAAATTTACCTTATACGGTTTGGCACCCTTTTATCTATAAATATTACATGATTTTCCCATTGAGTGACTAAAAAGCTATAGACACTTAAAGTATCTCTTGGTGATGAGTGTTAAATTATATTTTTTTAAATTATTTTTGTTAACATGAAATTGTCAAATTGTATTAATTATTCAGAAAAATAATTGTAAATATTTTATTTTCAGTGATTTCTTTGCATATTTTCATGCACAACAAAACCAAGATGTAACACAATGCATTCATTTGAATGTTTTTATTACTTCTTAACTTATAGATCTTTCCTTTTGTACACTTCAAATGTGTATTTAATACCTTTTTCTTCCTGTTCATTGTCAGGCACATTTGGATCCCTAATAAAAAAAGACATTAATTTTAATAGTTTTCTTGTTTGGATTATGCACATAAATGGCACTCCAGCATCCTCAAGAAAAGCAACAATTTAAATAACACGAATTTTCAACAATGTTGGTGTTATTCCATGGAATACAGGTCAACGCCTGTTTTTTCTGTATTGGCCTTCTTGAGGGCTGTTGATATAGGCTGTTAAGATTTTGTGATAAAATAATATATTAGAATCCCTTACTTGGTAAGTTTGAATTTGTCTTGAGGAATATCAGGAAAAAAAGTATCACATTCAAAAGCTGCCTTAATTCTGGTTAAATATATGTATTTACAGAACTGTGATTCCATAGATTCCTGCAAATAATTGGATTTGTTAGGAGAACTAACAAGATGGAAGATCATTTAACTAAAGATGGAAGCTATTATTATTACCTTATAAATTTGTGTACCTCCTATAATCCATACAGACTCGACTTCATTGCTAAGGGGCGGTTTTTTCAAAAGTTGCAAGCATTCTTCAAAACTGTTGGCCAAGTAATGTGCACCTTCTGGCTTTTCTCTGTGGATAAATATTTGAAAAATATAGAAGCATTGTATATAGTTACAATACCAGTTAAACGAGTAGTTTTCAAAATTAAGTTTACTTTGCTGTTCTGCTCATCACAATATTGATACGGTCTTTTAATGGACGTATTGAGGAAGGCATAGATAGCCATGTTTTGTGCCCCATAACGACAACATTAATTTTTCCTGTAAATTATGCGTAATATTATAAAAACATGTAATTTTTTCTGTTCTTATGTTCAATTAGGGTATAATTCTAACCCGTATCTGAACATCTCGTCGTCATTTGGGAAAAATATTGCATCTCTTTCCTAGAAATTGAAATTTTTGTATTATCCCGGTTGCTTATAATAAGAGGCGCACGTATATATTATAATACTTTTAAAAATATACATACGGTAATTTCCATGGCAAGTTGTTTTTATACCCAATACCCATATTTTCGCAAGCGGCTGCTATTAGCTTTAACTCCAACTTCATTATATATCTAAGTCTTACAAAGATACTATTAAACCCTGTTACTGTACAAGTCTATATGCACTTCCATTGGCGGGAAAGATGCATGCTGGATCTGTGCATATAAAAAAGTTACAGATATTCATACAAAAGCGTTTTACCTTCCGATAAAGCGTACCAAACCTTCGGGTTGTATCAATTGAGTAAATTCAGTGCCTTACTAAAATTCAAACCCTTGTCACCTGTTTATTTTAGACTATTTTAATACCAAAATAGAGTAATAATCTTATCCAGATGAACGCCGGTTGCAACTTGATTGATCATATTATCAAACTATAACAAACAGGTGGTAAAAACTCATAGGCTGAAGCGCCATACATTATTTCAACCAAGATTTTGGCGGCTTATTTGGTTGCGAATCGCACTTTGGCACTCGCAAAGCCACGTGTGTATATCCGAATAGGCCATAAGCTACGTGCATGTATACTATGATGCATGTGCAAAGATTTTTGGAATACGCTAATTTGTGAATTCTTTTTGGACAACGTGCGCATTAATTCTTGAGCATATTAAAGAAGCTTTCAAATCGGTTTTATTTGAAAGTATTCATGATATAAATTCCTTTTATTTCATTTTCAACTAAAAGTTGTATGTAAAAAACGGTCGAGGTAAGATAAACCATTGACATGTAATATTTTGATACCAAATTTATAGTTGTTGCTACCAACTTTGCAAAAAATTCTAAAATAAATTTTGCAATGTGATAACTTATTAAATTTAAAAAAAAATTGATGGACTTTTTAGTCGTGTTCTGTGCCCGTCTTGGAGATTTCGAAACATGTTTTGCCTTTGGAATGACATTCGATTTGCATAAAGTGAATTTGATAAAATTGTAATTAAATTGATCACCTCCATTTGCTATATTGATTTGAGTAATGGATTAAAATGATCCTCTAGCCACTGGAAAATGGTAGAAATTTTGATAGAAATGATTGATCTGCAGTTCCACTTGAAAAAAGTCAGCGATGGAGTTGTTCCTGACACAACAAACAATTCTATTCTCGAACATTTGGGTATTTAATTTGAGTTATTTGTTGATTATAGATTTAGTTTTAATTAAACCTGTTGGTGATTATTTTGATGTTAGAACCATAGTTTCACGTAGGATTTACCCTGAGTGAGTTGTTGGGTAGTGGAGAATTTTCCAAAGTGTTTCGAGCTCAGCGGAAGAAGGAAAAGAAAGACATCGCTTTGAAAATCATTAAGAAATCCAGATTACCCATCGAATATTTGGAGAATAATTTGCCAGCTCAACTGTTTGCGTTACAAAGAACTCAGGCTCATCCGTTAGTGGTAAGAGCCATCTTCGAAGTATATTTAGGTGTACTTATTGCTCTTAGTAAACCTTGTTTTTTAATTCAGGTGGACATATTTGCCCTATACGAAACTCCCAAGTTTTACTATATGGTATTTGAATATCTACCAATGGGAAATCTTTTGGATTACGTAAATAAGAGAGGGTTTTTGGGTGAAACCGAAACTCGAAAATTCTTCAAACAGCTGATTGACGTAAGCCTTACATTAAGTCTAAAAAAACCTCTTTGAATCAATTTTCTATAAAATCATTATATTTTTGGCAGGTAATTGATTATTGTCACCAAGAGGGAATTGTACATGGCGATGTTAAATTGGATAACATTCTATTGGATCAGTACTTTAATATTCGTTTATGCGGTAATCAAAGTTGCTACTATTTTTAAAATATCGTGACATTTAATATTTATGGCATCTATGGAGTTAATTTGAGTTTTTTGGGGGGATTAAGTGAAGTGAGATTAAATGAAGCATTTTTAAAAAAAATATAGTTTATTTTGTTTTTCATATATTTGACAAGCTATAAGATTTTATTGAATGGAAGAGTCAAGAAAAGTTTAAATTAAAGAATTTTCTTGTTTATATTTTCAACTAGACTTTGAATATTGCACCATCATACATTCGGGCCATCCCACATGCACTGTCGATTCTGGCTCAATGTTATACGCAGCACCTGAAGTTTATACTGAGCAATCATATGATGGCGTTAAAGCAGATATATGGAGCATGGGTTTGTCCATGTTATCAAAATAGAAATTGTCTCAAACAGGATGCATTGCGTGTATTTTTAATTTCAATATTCTACAGGATGAAAGCTTTTCATGTATCCTGTACCCCTTTACTTGTGCTTTACTAGGAATCTGCCTTTATGGAATGCTTTGTGGGCGACTTCCGTTTAATATTCCAGATAAAGACGTCTACATCCGCATTGTGAAGGAAAAATTGAAATTCCCTAGATTGCTCTCGCGAAGTAGGTTTATGTGACACATTTTTTATGTAATTTCTATAGTCTCAGACTGAATAAGCTCAAGGATACATGGGGAAGATTTATTTTTAGTTTTTACGTTTTCTTGGAATTTCTTATCTCGCTGTTATCGCAGCTCACACGCATCAAAGTGCATTTGATTTATTAGGCTAATACAAGCAATTTTATGGAGTGAATCAAGAATAGGAAACAATTAATTTCATCAGAAAAGCATGTTCAAAAGTTAGATCAAGATGGACATTCTTAGATGCATACATGTATATACAATTTATACAAAACCTGTCAATGCGAGTATACATTTCTCTTGGTCAAAAATCGATGTTTTTCTTGAAGTTTTATATCCTAAATTTATCGCAAAAAAACAATTAAAAAATGTCGAGATTTTTTCCAAGCATGAAACGTCTTAAGCATATCATGGTACTTATTATTTATAGATTGTCGACGGTTGATACGCAACATTCTCGTAGTGAATCCACATAACCGTGCACAGATGCCAGAGATTCGAAGAAGCCCTTGGCTTTCACAACCTATAGATGTGAACAAGCCGGAAGAATACATCACTGGCACGTCATCCCCATCGTTGATAACTCCAAGTGGAAGTAAATGAACTGCATATTATTTTTTTCATGTATTGCGATTAGCCTATAGTAAGCATCAGTTTTCAAACTCTTCTCTTGATTCCTTTTTTTGCAGGCCAAGCTCAGGCCGTTTCCCATACCGAGGCACGGAAAGCAGAGGCAAGAGCTCGATTTGTGTCCGGTGTGCTGAGAGCCGTGGCTACTCGCAGATGGGATGCGGACACTACCCAGAAAAGTATCTTACGGGAGGATCCTCTAATGACAATTGGAGTGCCAGAGGTCATGCAACAAGAATTTGTTGATTATGGTGTGTAAGCTTCCACGTATACATGTCGTTATTATCGAAGCCCTAGGCTACTAAGCCCTACAATTGAACCGTAAATGAATGATAACCCTTAAAGTGTATCATTTTGTTGACGTTGAAAGATCAAATTTCCTTTACATTTTCTTCAATTTTATTGACAATTCCTTGTTAGTTCTGCTAATGAAATGAAATGTAATTTTGACATAATGATTTGACCCTCTTGCTGTTGCTGTGTTGAAATAACATATGAAAATTATTTTATTCTTTTTGCTATGAAGCAATAATCTTAAACAACTTAACCACACAGGCCTTAGGACGCCAAAACTGTCTGCCTTTGCTGAAAGGATGGTGCATGTGCCAGAAGGTGCGATGCTGGAAGCACTTAGGAAGGATGAAGAGAACACCCTGAAGAAAGAATTACGAAAGCTAAAATTCAGTACTGGTGGAAAAATGGCACACATGGCAAAGATTCTTCTTGGAAGAACTAAGAAGTAAATATGAATATTTTATGTAAATTTACAGCGCAATGCCTAAACAGGATAATGTGTTAGTATAGAATCTAAACTCCATGTCAATGCCATGCATGGTTTCAATGAATTGAATTCATAGTATATTTTCAACGCTGTCAGAATATAGATTTACGTTAATCAACTGGATTGATAAACATTGTCCAGGACAATGTTTATAATTTTCTGTCGTTAATTAAAACAAATAGCCTTTGTTGTATTCAATCTCTTCACAGTGACAGTAGTACCTTGCTGGGTAAAAATTTGCGTTTTAAGGCGGCAGTCATAAGAGTACAGAATGAATTATTGGGCAATTGGCGTGTTGCTTGTCGTAACATGCTAACTTGTGCTGCAACATACAAGAAAGAAATGGAGGAAAAGTTAGAAAAGCAGGACGGACAACAAAAAGATGTCTGACAATGAAGATTGATTTGCCATTAAACTTCATCCGATACGTGAGCATTTATTTTTAAAATTCCGTTGATTTTCATTTACTAAATTTGTGATATATTAATCCTTCCTGAAATTAAGATATCGATTCTTTGAAATAAAATTTATTCTGTGGATTAGAAATAGCACAATGGGGAGATTTTTACATTTAAAATGTAAAGACGAAATTCTGTACGATTAATTTATTATGCCATTCATCAGTAAAATATAAAAATAATTTAAGAAACTTTGAAAATTTATTTTCAGTCTACGTCTCCGTACCCAATACAACAGTGTAGCACGTTACGCTTTATTAAAACAATACTAATAATCAGAATTATTTATGTATACATGCATTGACTGGTATTAGAAAAGATCCATAATCTGCCTATTTTGTAGCTACCTGTATTATAACTACTGTAGGTGTATTCGGCCAATATTTAATACTTTTTCGACCAAAGGTAGTTTTATTTACACTAAAAGCCTTCGATGTATAGAAATAAAAAACGACAGGTGTAAGCAAATTGGTTCACGGGTCCTCAACAGATGCCTCTATGTCATCATTGGTGTTGTTGTTCTTCTTCTTTGTTGTCTGAAAATTGCGTGGACGAATCTTCATTTCGGATGCTTTTAGAGAATAATCTCCTTTCCAATGTTCCCATATAAGCCCTTGAAAATATCCGTTATCTGTTGGAATAGGTTGATAAGGGCCATTTAAATGGGCTTCAAAACATGCGTAAAACCACCATCCACCCTCAAAGGTTAATGCACAACTGCAGCATGGATCAACCTCATCGTGAATTTCATCCTTTGTGGAAAACAGTTTTTGATCGTGAGCCGCAAATGAATCTGAGGCATTGCCATTATATTCTCCGATATTCAGGCGATAAAAATCCTCTTCTGCATTTACTCTATAGAATAGAATATACTTCGCATTAATTACAAAGTTCTGTTGAGCAAATGAAAGTGAGATACCTATAACCATACCTAAACAAGTTGTAAAATGCGAATGCGTAATTATTTTGAAAATCCGTCAACTGGACAAGCAATGTCACATCATTTTTTGTCATGAAATGAAGGTTTTCATTCCCAATCCAAAACTCTCTGTCAAGATCGCCGAATCCGTGTTTATATTCCGACCAATTTCGATTGAAATTTTCCTGGTAATTCCCAAAGTTGCCCCGCCTTTGAATAACCTGAAATGCATTTAATATTATTGATGATTATTCAAACGCTTTCTGAAAATCACTGATGTGGAAATGTTTCGTTTCACCAATGATAACGTCACAAAAATGACACGCTTTTAAGGTGGGGACACACTGAAGCAAACAGTAAACAAAAAACCACAAACATACAGATCCCCGTATAGCAGAAGATTATTTTCTATTTTTGTTGCTGTACCTAATGACGTAAAATGCGTCATTTGACGCATAGTGCCCGTACGTATACATGTAAAGTTGTTTCCTAATGTCAGGTACAGACTGAAGCAAACAGCAAACACAAACACTATTTTTGTTGGCTGCTTACTTCAGTTTGCTTCCGAAATTTATAGCCAAACAGCAAACATTTTAAAGAAAAAAGGTGTTTCCAGCTTAGCAAACAGTTGTTTTTTTCCGTCACTATGTTTGCTGTTTGTTAGAAATTTCAGAGCAAATTAAGAAGTTTTAGGAAGCAACTTACATACGGGCACTATGCGTCAAATGACGCGTTTTGCGTCATTTATAGGTAAAAAAATGCATGTGTCCCCACCTTACGCTAAATATGTAATTCCAGGCTAGTCGAAGTACAAACGGTAAATAAAATAAACAAAAAAAATCACGTGTGCAAAATCCACACGCTAATAATGTTTAAAAAAATTTAAATAAGGTTATTGTTGTTTTTAAAACTATTAATGCATTCCTTTTGCACACGTGACTTCAGGAATTTTCCTCATGACGGCATCAGCCAATTTAAACGCTGTTTAATTTGATGGCCAATTATAACTGTTCGGGCAGTTTGCGACAAAAACCAAAGAAATAATGTGGGTTGGTGCATTTGAAAATTTGCCCGCCATAATTACATTTTTTTAAACAAAAACGTGACGTGCATTTTCGCCGAATTCTCTCTAAAGCATCCAAAGCCTCCGCGGTATTACCAATTTAAAAGTTATCTAGCTAATTGGCCATCATCTACGTATCATTAATTAAATTTTATTGCTTTTACGAGCATGAAATAATCTTGTGGAAGCTAGTTGGGATGAATATAGAGAAGGCCTTGGAAGACATGTTTTAGAGCGATATACAGTATACTCAAGTTCGCTTTTATTTAATTTTTATCAATTTTCTTTGTAATTACCGTCCAGCCTCCACCGTAAGATGCAAAATCGCAGAAGACGTCCAATTTTTTCTCATTGACGTAAACAGTATATACTCCATCAGCGGATACTCCATTATCTTGCAACTGGGCGCAATCAGAAACTCTGGTTTCTACCTCACTGTCCACCAACGTTGCATCAACATCAACTCGGGCATTGGTAATGGCTGGCAGCTTGTCAAACAACTTCTCAATTAGCGAATTCTGGTATACGAATCTTTGTTCGAGACTATCGTATTGGGCATCTGCTCTGCTAATTGCTTTATCGATACTTTTCAGCATACTTTCGCAGCAGTTGAAAGCTGGTTTCGTTGTTTCTGCAACGTGTTCTGTGAGGAGCATTTCTAGTTTGTTTGTCTTATTGAAAGAACGTTGGCATAGGTCCACTCCTATCGCTCCTAATTCTTCCAATTGATTCATGCTCTTGCTGATGTTCCAGATGGGTCTGGTGAATTTTTTCCAGATTTGCCGAAGCAGTTCCACGGTGTCAATTTTCTTGGGCTTTGAATTTACTCGACTTGTTACGGGCTTGGGGGGCGAATCCCGGTATTTTTCCAGAGTGTCATTCACTGGAAGGTTTTCAGCAGCCAAGGAAGCGCCTTCTAAAAATTCCAGCATAACATCGCGCACTGCAGAACCTGTAGAGGTTGGCTGTACTAATTCTGAAGGTGTTAGTCCTCCTTGGGTGTTTTTTTGTTGGCTTAATTGATGTAACGTGGCGTTCATTTCGGCGGTCACTTTGCTGGACAGCTCGATGGCATTTTTAATATGGCGCTGTTCCTGAACAATTCGGCCCAACATTGCTTGGTCCGGCTGGGACGACGAACTTGATCTTTTGCTATGTTCTCGAGGTGAAATTCCCTCATTAAATCCACCCGGAATCTTAAGGGATAATTCCAAAGCATCGAATTTGGATGTCAGATCTGTTACAGCATTTCCCAAGACTTGCAAGCGAGCGTGCAACGGAGAAATTGCATTATCCAAATATTCCATTTTAAAAGCCATAGTATCGAGTTTTCCTGTTTATACATGTATTTCATGAAATTACGGATATAATTACAGATAGATAACAAAATTCCGAGTTTATAACAGCTATAGTAATGCGGGTATAAATAGTTTAACTTACCGTCGATGCTTTCCAAAATCTTTTTCACATTCTTCAATTCTCTGTTAAATATGGTATGTTCTGTACTTCCTGTTTGAATCGTTATTGTGACTATAAAAATGAGGATTGTCCATCTACGAATTACAACTGTTTCAAACATATTTTATCCTTATTTTGAGTAAAAGATCTTGCAGTTGTTTCACATTTATTTAAAATCCTACCATCTCTGTATTTACAATGTTGCCGAATGCCTACAGCTGTACATTATACAGTATTTATTAGATTATAGTGGATCTAATTAGGCCTACTGTATATAATCAAATGTCCATGCGCTAGTTAGGATGTGCAAAGAGCAAGGTTTTTGACCTTGTTGACTTGCAGTATAAGTCGGAAGGCGAACCCCGCTAATAGATTTTTATTAATAGATAATGGCTGCATTAATAATTCTTCCGTGAATAAAGCTTAAGCTAATTTTAATATCCATCGACACGTCAATGAACCTTACTCAGTTTTGGACAGCGAATTAACTCTATGTACATGTATATACAGTATTAACTTGTGTAATAATAATTTTGGCGTGAATGATGCTTGTTTAAGCTAATTGTAATAGTTATTGAAACTTCAAGCTCATCCAAACGTTTAATTTTTTTCGAAATTTAATTCAAGACATTTCATTGGAAAACAATGAAGATAATGTCTTTGAAGATAATCTCTTTGTCAGAGATATTATCGCGGTGCACCCTGTAACGAGTTTCCTCAAAATTCATTCGATAATTTATGACAGTCCCTCGGCATTTTTTCTGGTTCGTTGCGTAATCGGTAGATGGCGCCACATGCCGCTAAGCAAGGTCGCGTTGGCTCGTGCTTTGCTCATCATCTCGCATCATATACGCCGCGTTCATATTGTTTGTAGTCTTTCGAGGCGATCAGTGATTTATTGGAATGCAGTTTACGTTACTAACGTTTGCTTTCTAGATTGTTGCCTAGACTACAGTCAAGATGGTGTTCGAATCTTTGGTTGCCGATGTTTTAAACCGATTTTTGGGTAATTACGTCCAAAACTTGGATCAATCCCAGCTGAAGATCGGAATTTGGGGCGGTGAGTGTTCTAGCTAGCACGAGTTTCTTATTATGGTTCTACTGTACGTATGCTTGATTCCAACATCTTTGTAATGTTTATCCTGATTCTTGTTGGTATTTAACATTGATGTCTCTTAACGGGATTTAACGTTCGAATATCGACAATTCATTTCGCTTTGTTAATTAATTGTGCATCGATAACCGCCTTCATAATCTGTTTATCTGGAATTTTCGAAGTCGCGTGCAAACGTTGCGTGGGTGCACGGCCAGTTTGGATTCATATGGGTGGGCTTGAACGATGCAATATGATCAAGGTGTATAGAATATCCGACAATCGAATAAGTTGCGAATCAAAATTACCCTTTCTTTAGTGAGGAATATTTCGGCAAGCTAAACAGTTCGGTGTGACTGGCTGTACCTTAATTAATTTGTTGATTTGAAATTTATGGATGACAAGGGAAAGGTTCTTCGGTCCCTCACTTTTCTCGGCCAAATATACACGTACACTTAAGTTGGCTCAATGCCGGCCAATTAAATATTGTTTATTCAAGTGTTTTGTCACTTATATAATGTCATCACCGATACACTAAAAAGAAGCTGAGAAATACGTTCACCAATACTGCAATATTGCTCGACGATAGGTGTTGTCAACAGACTTTCGATCGGTAGTATAGTACGTACGGTGTACGATATGTGTCACCTCACCTTATCACAATGTGAAATATCTAATAATTTCGTTTGTTTTTAGCAAAATGCATTGCGTTGTGTTGATGACAACACTGTTATTGATTAGTGCTGGAGTCTGGAGTTAATGGACTAGTAGACCTACTGTAATTTAGCTTACCTCAATACGATACCTACTTCCTGTCGAATTTCAACTAGTTTCAATCCAAATTTATACCGGACAAAATGAAGCCGTTTAATTTGCGACCCCTCGCCTACCTGCCTTCAATTAAATTTTGTATTTGGGTCTAAGTCGAACGAACTAATTGTGTGAGTCGTGCCATCTGTTGCGCGACAATTTTTACATGTGGCATATGTCTTGTGACCATATGTAATTTTGATTATTTTCATTGAGCTTGGCTCATATGGCTGCGTTGCTTGGTGGTACTGCAGATTTGTTTACATGTATGATGACTCACAAATTCGGGCAGCATGCAAATTCATTGCATCAGCTGAGACTAAACCAATGATGCAACAATGGGCTATTTCTATAAAGATACAAATTTCAGATGTCTTTGGGGGCTATTTTCTATACAATGAGCAGTACATGCAGTACTGTACATTGTTTTACAAACCCACGTTTGTTTTCTTCCGTTGTAAGCTCACGTTAATTGCTGATGCTGCAGACTAAAACGCTGTGCTAATTATACAACAGTTGAGATTATTGAGAAATGAAATAAGATTATCTTCCTTTATTTCTACATTATAACAGCGAATAAATAGAACCGGCATTTAATATATCTTTGATTATATACAGTACATGTATGAGTAAATCTTGTTTATGTACATGTTTATAAGCACGTTTCTTTAAGTTAATCGCAATTTTGAAAATCTTTCGTTCCAAACATGTTGACATTTTCGAGGAAAATACACGTATATTTTACAGTTTGTGTACGCGTATAGCAGCATAAATAAATGTTGATGCTAGATTAGTTCATAAAAGCCCTCAAGGTCAGAGTTAATGCACGTGGGCAGGTGCGGAGAGGATACGTCGAATGCTTTGACGTTGAAAAGCAAACCACTATATAGCAACAATGTCGGCGGACATTATTACGGTGTGCCTTCCGCCTCAATAAATGTGTCACCCATGGGGAAGCCATTTTTATTGCTGATGATAAAGACGCGCGTGGTAGGCTTTTTTTATCAATTGTTTTTACTTGTACAGTATATTGCTCAGCTCCGTGCGGTCTGCAGCAAGCCTATATACGCTGCCGAAATTCAGGTTGTAATTACCAATGAAATACACATAGGGGATTTCCCCTGCTTCGGTCTGCCTGGTAGCGTGCCAGCTTCTGCGACATAAAGTTGGGCTGTACTATTAAAGAAATAAATTATGCAAAGGAAATCATTCCCGACATAAATGCATTCAACACAAATCAGGTGCCTGTTGCTTGAAAACATTCCAAGTTGACGGCGAGCAATAATTTTTAAAATTTTCTCGTTTACAGTATTTTAAATAAATGTGAGAAATATGCTCTTGCATTAATTTCTTATTTTCTAAAATAAGTGTGAAAATGCACAGGATTTTTAGAGAAAATGCGACAACCACGTTTCTACATTGGGTGAACATTATTCACAAATCGATCCGTATTATAGTATTTTCTTAATTTTTGTTATTGCAGCTATAGAAATTAGCACCCTCTGCATCCTAGCAGTTGCTGGGATCTCAAAACTGTAATGCTAACCAGATTGAAGGTCGAACATTCTACTATCGTGTGTAATTGTCGGGCCATTTCAACCTATTAAAAAATAAATGCGAATTTATTAGTGAATGCACGTTTACATGTTCATATACAGATAATACAGTATATCAGCTATAGTGTCAATTTCAAATGAGAAAAAGCAAAGACTAGTATACATTTACTGTAGTTTTACTCCCGTTTATATGGGTTGCTTTGCTTCCATCCAATTAAACATCACATTTTAGTATTCCCATTGCATTGCTGGGAAAGATATGGCGAGGAATAAATGGTCCGATTTTCATTCCATGAAAAATAATGCATTGCCCTAATTTATTTTTGTAAATTGGAGTTAATCATGCTGGTCGATTATACTTCCGATTTTTATATCTTCGTATTTTTTTCTGAATCACGTTCGTGCAGTTCAGCTGTTTTACAAATGTGCGGTAATTGATAAAAGTATTTAAAATAAATGTAATGTAGTATATATTATATCGAGATAATACAGAGTTGTAGAGCGATTATGCTGGGATTTTTGTACGACTTTTTATATGTAAAAATTATATAATATAGGCCTATTGTATCGTTTTTGCAAAAAATCTTTTTTAAAAACTTTTAACGAAAAAGTGAATTTTATAGTAATTTTTTTTTCACAAAAAATTAAACATTTCTCCCAGAAAAATGACCCCGGTAAACCCGACCTCGAATTATCGGTAGTCTATCGTACCCCTATATACATTTCTAACCGATTTTAAATGGTTTTCAAAATTACATGTTGCCAAACCCTTCAAGCTTCCAATGGTTGACATTTTCTTTTTGCATAAATCTCAGTTCGTTAGTCTACTAATTCGAGAAACCTTCGGACATGTCTGAAAAGTAAAGTATGTAGGCGTAGCTAATGATGGCTATCGTGTATTTCTCGTGAATTACAGACTATCTCCTAATTACACCAATTAGCTGTATTGATATCACCCGCGGTTGTCTTGTTATTTTTTTAATTGGCGTATTGAATAAGCCGCTAGTTGAAGCATGCTATAGCAGAATAGTCGTTTACACTGCCAAATAACTTAAGATAACATTTAAATTCTCCGATATAACCTGCTATTAATATATACTTACGAATATCCGATAACATAGTCTGCAAGAAAAGCGAAGCTATATATACAGTATCATACGAATTGAAAGTTTCAAATTGTGTAACACTGCATATACATGTAGCTGCTTTCATTCTGCTTTCAAATGAAATGCTCCTGAACCGTTTTTACTTGCTTTTTATGGCATCACTTGTAATAAGTAGGCTACATTGCTTAAGACACCGTCGTGGTATTCATTGAATAATGCAATTCAAACTACTTTTTAAAACAAATCAATTTGTTACAATGCAGAAAATCAGCTTTTGAGGAAGAAAAAATTGTCGGTGTTACACCTGAACAAGTATTCACAATTTTTTACTATAGTAAACTTTTAATTCACTGTTTCAAACTTTTAAAAGTGACTTCGGCTAACATAAAAAAAATACAGATGTGATTTTTATTTCAGTTTAATATTCATGATATTGATTTATGAATCGGTGGTTTTCTGCTTTGATCAGAAATTAAATTCAAGCTAGATATCATGTAGTTTGCAGTGTCGATCCTTGCTACAGTATATGCTTTTCACAAATCCTACTTTTGGATTTAAAAATTGCAGATAATTTGGTTAGCTTGCAGTAAGATACTGAAGGTTTTTTGCATTATCGGCTAACATATTAACATTTATTTGAGATACAGTAGTTTATTCTGGTTAGCTTTGTTAGCGAAAATCTGGTAATATTAGTTGATATACATGTATAGGGTGTGGCGCATGATGATGAAAGCTTGTTATAAAGGACTTGTATTAAGAAATAATGTAGCCTACTTAAGTCGCTGATGATTATTCTGCAAAAGGCTATATAATGAACCTACCGTATACACCTACGATTTATTTAACTGCGTGGTTGTATAGTTACAGCATGCTGTCCGTCTGTTAAAATGTCAAGGCTGTCCTAACAAACCGACAGTAGCTTGTAATAACTAATAAGACGTACTGGGCATTGCAGCTTTCCTGTGGGCGTGTGGGCCTTACCAATCCCAGTTATACGTAAATAATTTGAAATGAAGTCTCACGTTTAGCCTTAATAATTTGAGAATCCAATGGATGTATATACTGACATTTTCTGAACCTGCTTTGATAATTTAATAGCGTATTTACGGTTTTTGGAAATGCGTGCTATTAATAAAGCTTTCAATATGGTTCATAAATAGCCTTGTTATTCATGCACGCTGGAATCTAATGTACATGTTGGTCTATGTTTTTACTAAGCTCTGGAAGCTTCATTGTTATGCATTTAACCTTTAGGGAAGATCAGTGCACGTCAATAGATTTTAAAGAAATAATAATTTGACAACATCATCCAGACATTGATATTTTTCTACTGCCGGCCTATCTGAAATTCACTTGTCACTCTGGCTCTGTTTTAATGGATTGTAAATGATTTGTTAATTTGGCATGGTTTTTGATGAAATATGCTATACTATACGAAGATCAATTTTTAACATTTTTTTTTTCAATCGTTCTTATCTTTTAAATTACTTATTACTCAAAATCATATGGCTAATTATTTTGTATGACGACCTCGATTTTCCAGCTTTATTGTTGAGATTGCCATATGCTCATAATAAGATGTCAATTAATCTAATTTGCTGCACTTAATCTCCCATGATCAACATCAGTTTAAATTAAATGCGACTTGGTCATTATCATGCCTATAATAATTACTTTATGGTGCACGCTCACCATGTACATGTATTAAATGCATGTAGCCATAATGTATTTAGAAATCTTCTAAATGTTGCATATGTCGAAAATGAGCCAATTGATGACTATGACTTTCGCTTTAGATCACAAGTTATCTTGTTAATACATACATAATATGGGAAGTTATCTTGTTAATACCTTAATTTAACCGTTTATTTTTCTAGGTGATGTGGTGTTAAAAAATTTAGAGTTGAAAGAAAATGCTCTGGCAGAATTTGATTTACCGATTAGAACAGTTGCAGGCAGACTTGGTAAGATGCTTGCTATGATGATTTCAGGCATTGTCAAAACATTGCGAATTTAATAATTTGAGCTTTAATTTTTTAGGAAAGTTGATTTTAAAAATTCCTTGGAAGTCGCTTTACACATCTCCTGTGGTTGCTACTATTGAAGGCCTTGATCTCTTGGCAGTGCCAAATACAGGTTCAAAATATGACCGTGAAAAGGAAGAGAAAGCTGCTAAGGAAGCAAAAATTAAACAGTTGCAAAAAATTGAAGAAACTAAGCTTAAAGAAGCAGAAAAAGGTCGATCGGAAAGCATCATCACAAACTATTAAATAAAATTGTGCCATATTTGTCTGACATTAATTAATATTTGCAGGAAAAACTGATCCTACACAAGACTCGTTCACGGAAAAATTGGTTTCACAAATCATTAAGAACTTGCAAGTGCGAGTGACTGACATTCATATACGATATGAGGACAGCTTCACCAATCCATCGAGCCCATTTTCTTTTGGTTTAACTTTGCATAACTTGTCCTTTGAGTCAACCAATGAAAAATTCCAAATTGGAGGAAGTTGTGCACAGGAAGCAGAGAGATTTGTTTTCAAGGTGCTGTATTTTATTTTCAACTTAAAATTGGCTTGCTTGTTAATCTTTTTTTTATAATACTTAAATATTATAATTGTGTATTATTTCTTAGATGATAGCTCTGGATAGCTTCTCGTTCTATTGGAACAGTGATAAAAACCTTTATAGCAGTCTGTCGCCTACAGAATTGCATGAAAAATTTCAGAGTGATATTGCTTCTTCTAAATACCGACCTTCCAATGTTCATTATGGTTAGTCTGTGTGCCATTCTAGCAATTGCCCAGATTTAACTTCTGTTTCTTACATGTCTACATATTTCTGCCTTTAGTTCTTGGACCAATTAATTCTACTGCCCACCTGCAGATGAATCCTAAGCCAGAATTAGATGGATCAAATTATCAAATACCAAAGATTGCATTAACAATTGACATGGAGGAAATTGCTTTGTCACTCAGTAAATGTCAAGTAAGTTTTTTTTTTTCAAGCCAACATTTGAATATCTATAGGCCTACATAAGTTTTCTCATTCAAGAAACTTAATTAATTTTCTAAATAATAGTATCAGGATATCATGCAACTACTTCAAGCATTAGAACGACTTTCTGCTGCCTCTTTGAATCGCAAAAATCATCCTGGAGTTTCCATTAAGGGAAATGCTAAATCCTGGTTAGTCAATTAAAGGTTATTATAAATTGGTAATACAAATAGTAGATACAAAAATAAGGTGGTGACTTGTTATGTTTTATTTATCAGGTGGAAATTTGCCTACACCTGTATTGTAGAAAGTGGCGTAAGAAGGCGAAAAACTAACTGGTCTTGGCAACATATGTTGATGCACAGAAATTTATGTCGAAATTACAAAGAATTATACAGAGAAAAATTGATGACTAAGAAGTTATCTGATGACTTTAAGAAGAAAATTGAAGTTAGTATTGTGCCCCTTAGTATTGCCAGTAAAAGTTATTATAAAAGTAATTACTTTCAATTCTTATTTCACTGGTTCTTATGTTCTTATTTAGAACTTGGAAGATACCCTCGATGTTTTCAATATTACACTTGCAAGAAAGCAGGCAGAAGTCGAAGTAAGTTTTATTTAAGTGTCTATTATGCAGATTTCGTCATTTTGCCAGTATCACACAACTTTAATCTTACTCTACTGAGAACCGGTGCCAATGGTCGAGTGGGTTTCGCGCTTGCATCTCGATCCTAACTAGCAAGGTTCGCTTCCTGGTCGAGGTTGGGGAGAATTTTGAGGATGTGCGAAATTCTCTAAGTGGCAGCTCTTTCGGATAAGAGTTTAAAAATCCACAAACCAAATAACCAACTTTACTGGAGAAAATTACCATGGCACATGCGTCCAATGAGAAATTCACAGATACTGGCTCTTACGCATCTCTGCATAAGGTCAATTATTGATTCCAATGTTAATTAGGTGCTAAATAATTTACTTTCAATATAAAATACAGTAAGAAAACAAAATTTTTTACTCCAAATTATAAAATATAATGTCAATTTCCTCTTTTAATTTCAAAAAATAAAGATTGGGTTAATCCTAAATGAAACATAAAATATCATGTCAATACGAATAGATAGGGCATTTCATGGGAATGGGCGTTTCTTCACTGTGTATGATGTGGAAGGTGGAAAGTATGATGAATGTTTGCTGTAATTTTATTTATTCTAAAGGGTTTTCCTGCCCCGTTTTATTTTATGAAGGTAATTATAATTGTATTTAGTATGCTCGTTTGGGACCAAAAGCTAAACCAGATGAGTCGTACACTGGGTGGATCAGTTCTTGGATGCCTTGGAATAAACAGAAGAAAAATAATGACGATGGCGGCATAGGTATTGCTTTCTTATGCTAAATATTTTTGTGAAATTGGTTTATGATTACGTTTATTTTCAAATATTTTGATTCTTTAAATGTTGATGCAGTCAAAAAATTTGAAGAAGCCATGAATGCAGATGAAAAGTCAAAACTTTATGATGCTATTGGTTATCAAGAGAATGTTGCACCCACAGAATATCCCAAAACGGTATTTGGAATTGTTGTGTATATTTTATGTTAGTAAAAATAGATCGTTAATGATTTCTGATGATTCGTCCATAGTTTGTCGAGAATAAATTGAAATTCCGGCTTCAGAATTTGACTATAACTGTCAACGATGAATGTTTAAGGTAATCTAGTGAGAAAATTTTTGAAAATAGATACCATTTCCATGATAGTAGAAAATACTTGCTTTCATTAACTTTTCCAGTTCACCTGATGTATTGAAATTTTGTTTGGAGGAGGTAACTAGTGACATCGAAATGAGACCATCTGCCCAAGCTATAAAGTAGAGTTTGCAGATTAACCTATTTTCTTTTGTTTTCGTTAATTTTTTCATGCAATTTAAACACTTCTTTCAATGATCACAGAATTGAAGCCAGAGTTGGTGGAATGAGAACATTTGGGCATAAAGATGCAGAGAGTAAAGGTCCACCTACTTTAGTGCAATCCTTAGTTTGTGCAGATTCAAAAAGAAATTGCTTATTAGATGTATTGATTGAAACTAATCCTCTTGATAATTCGTGCGATCAGAAGATTCGAGTGTCTGCTCAGCCATTAGAAATAGTTTATCATGCTGTAAGTCTGTTTAATTTTAATCTTCATATTCTGTTTATTATTCTATTAAAGTTTTGTTTTAATTCCAGAAATCGATAGCCCATCTTATGAATGTATTTAAACCTCCTGAAGATGTTTCTTTGGAAGGGTATTTATCTAATGAACAATTTGCATGAGAATTAAAGAATATAGCAATAGCATATATTTTAAATTTAAGAGAAATATTCATTGTTTACTTATGAAAATATGATTGCTAATTTGTAGGTTGCAAGAAACTGCAAAATCAACGTTGCAGGATTTTAATGAGAAATCTGCAGCAGGGTTGCAACATGCGATTGATACTCAAAAAATTTTGGATTTGAAAATCAACATTGATCCTTCTTACGTAATTATACCAGAAAATGGTTCAATTAGCAGGTAAAATGGCAGTAATCTCCATTGTTGATAAAACAAGCGTTTTACTTCCGTAATGAATTTTTTGTCTTTTTTTAAATATATAGCCAATGCCACCTCCTAATAGTTGACTTGGGCAGCCTCAATATTCACAGTATTGCAAGAGATCCAGAGGCATCAAATTTGTATAAATTAACTCGTGAGGGAAGCACAGAGGTAGAACAAAATTTACCTTAATTATAAATTGAAATTTATATTTTCTTACATTTTTACATGAAATTGTTACAGTCTGAAAGGTTAATAGCAATGAGGGAACAGTCATACGACAAGTTTGTGATTGCTTTGACCAACGTTCAAATATTATTAGCTTGCCCTGGTGAGAACTGAATATTGGCTAAAAACGGTGTTGATTTCTCTTGCCCTTAACAGTATTGAAATTTGAAATATTTATCAAACAGGTGATGACTGGAAGGCTGCTCGCCAGCAAGAGACCTCACTCCATCTTCTGAAGCCTACCGATTTAAACTTAGAGATACGAAAATGTGTCATAGCTGATGATCCCAATCTTCCAAAGTAAGTTCTACTGTTTATACTACTTAAATTTGCTGAGGTGTGGTAGGATAAAACCTACTTCTGCATATTTTTATTCTTCATATACTTATCATTTGAAATGCACAGTCAAAAACACATGACAATTAAATGAAACTATAAGTGGCCTTAATTTGTCTGTTTCTTACTTATTTTTTTCTAAACTAAAAGACATCTTCAGCTGAATTATAAAACATAATAGAGATGATTGAGATTCTAAAGTGGCATGATCTAATGCAAAATTATCAACTTGCACAATCTCTTATTTAACAGAATGAAGATCAAAGGACGATTGCCTTCCTTTCATCTAGTTCTGTCAGATACCAAATTGCTTCAACTTGCATCAGTTGCTTTGACTGCAGCACCAAAAGAAACTGCTCAGTATGAACTAGTTGAACATTCAAAAGAAGTTCAGGTAATTACATGCATCTGAATGATATTTATTAAAAAATAACTTTATATTAGAATAAGATTCCAAAAATTAAAATGTGGAATTTGAGAAGATTTTTTTAAATGTAATTCTTAGGTACTGAAATCAGTAAGCACTGTAACATCTAATACACAAGCTGCTAAAAGTTTAGCAACATCAAACTTGCCCATTAAAGAGATTTCATCTTCAGAGGCTCCAGTGGCACCACAAGTCACAAATTTGGAGTTAAACTTCGAGATTGAAAAAGTAATTAAAAAAATACGAAGTAAAGAAGCAAATACAGGTTCGGCTTGCAATAACCAAATCAACATGTTTGCTTTACAGGTTGGCTTTACTTTGTTACAAAAGCTAGACAACCATGATGTGGAGTTGTTTGTTTTTGAACTCCTTAACATTGGCGTTGAAATGGTTCAGCACCCATATGATATGAAAGTTGATGTATATCTTGGTGGATTAACGGTTGAAGCAAAAAAATTTACCAGTAGGTTTTTTAAATTTTAGTTCATGATTGTTTCCCGACGTAACATTGTTTACTATTGAACATTGTTGAAAAAATAGGTTTCACAAATGGCCCTTTATACATTGTCCGTACTCCAATGACTGAGGGATCAACAGAAAAGTTGTTTTCACTATGCTATCTAAATGTGAGTTTGCTTTGTGGTATTTTTTCAAGCATTTTTGATATTATTTTTACTCATTTGTATACATTATTCTTGAAGGCTGACAAAAAGGGACCAGAATTTGTAACTGCTTACCGCTCAATTGAACAATTAATCAAAGTCCGATTCTCCAAATTAAATGTTGTGCTGCACCAAGAGGCAATTTTGGATGCATTGAGTCTTGCCAATAATTTACAAGCTAAAATTGACAAAATTCAAAAACAATTGAACCCTGATAGTGGTTCCCAGATGGCTAAAATTCGTCGCCACAGTAGCATTGCTTCCAGTATATACGACATTGCTAAAGATGCAACCAGTAAGTGCAGTATAATCTTGCAAATTTTTGATTTTCACTGTAAAGTGGAATTATTTTAACTACTGGTATGTGAAATGAATTTAGTGTAATTATCTCTAGTGAAAAGTGCTCGTAGAATCAGAAAAAAGGATGATAAGGAGAACATTATTAATATCCAGTTAGATGCAACTCTGGACAGTTTTTCTCTTGCAGTTTGCACTGCGATTAAGCCAATAACAAATCTGACGATAAAAGGTGCGGTACACTTATTATTTTATATTTTAACTCGTTGCTAGTGCTGCAAAAAAAAGTAATGCATTTTTATTTATTTTCAAATACATAGGTCTCGAGGCTGGGGTCACCATTCAAAAATCAAAAACTTCTGTTGCTGCAAAATTGCAAAATATTACCATTTATGATCCAACGTCAGATGCTTTGTATAAACAGGCAAGACATTATATCTTAAATACTCAGACACGATCATATTTAATTGTTTGTTTAAACTGTTCAAAATGTGTTGCTAGATTTTATCGTTCGAGGAGGGAAATGCCTTTGATGCAAAAGTTATCATTTTTAACGATGCCACGAGTGGAGCAAAGTACGGGGATCTATCTGCTGTAGATACCAGTTTGACTGTTTCTGTTGGAGGAATTCGCTTAATTTTTCTGAATAAGTTTGTTTCCGAAGTGATGGTGAGTAATTAGATAGAATTCCATTGCACATAAATTTTGCTTAGTTTTGTTTAATTTATTTTAACATTTAATATTTTGGACATTTTGCAGGGCTTTGTCAATCAGTTTCAAGTGGCCAAAGAGAAAATCATTGAGGCTAGTGCTGCAGCAGCTGAGGCTGCTAAACAGAATATGCAAAACATCTACCAGAAAGCCCCACGTGTTCAGTTACACTTTAAAATGAAAGCGCCAATTATTATTATACCACAAAATTCACGCTCTGCTAGTGCCCTCATTGCTGATCTAGGCCTCCTGTTTTTGGTTAATAAGTTTAGCTCAGGAAGTTCTCAGTATGTTGCGAATAAAATGCCCATATTTGACATAATTAAAATTGAACTCCAAAATCTTAAACTATCCAGGTATGTACTTTCTTAATAGTAATACAAGTGTATTTGATCGTCAAAAAATGAATATTTCAGTGTTTATTTCGATATTTCCAGAGCTATAATGGATCCTTCCTCAAGTGTTGCAATTCATGAATGCCTGTTACTAGAACCTTTGTCCTTTAATATTGATCTTGTGCGGAATCTTACTATTAGTTGGTACAAACAAGACCCTGAAATTGATGTGAAGGGAAAACTTGCAGCAGTAAATGTGTGTACACAAACAATTTTAAGAATATCATATCCTTTACAAAAATATATTTATTAAAAATATTTACTGCATTTAGTTGGTGATGACACAAGAAGATTATGCAACTGTTATGTCAGTGTTGAATGAAAACTTATCTGAAGGAAACCCGAATAGTGCAACAGTGGAAAGCCAAGTAAAGTTAAGTAAAGGTAAGATTGGAATATGGACAAAGATGGCATTTTTTTAAGTGCAGACTAGCTTTCTCTCAATTGCGAATGTAATAATTGATCAGAAGCGTCTTGCGGGCCTTTGGATGTGTTGGTTGAGGCTGATGAAACTCAGGAAACTGAAACTATGTTCATGAGGGTTAAATTCAATTTCCATATGGAAAGTTTTACTATAAAACTGTACAGCGGATCATCTTTTCTGGTAATTATTTTTGTACATTTCAACATTATAAGAGTGAAACAGTCAACAATGAAACATTTTCTAATTTTTGATTAATGCTTTGCAGGAAGAGAAGATGCCAAGCAAAAGGACTGCTAATCCATTGGCTAAATTTGAATTGAAAGTGCTGGCCATCAAAGGAGAAATGTCCAGTGACAATTCTTTATGGTCTAACATAGTATTAGTTAATTGTATGCTTGACGATACTCGCATTACTCGTCATGGGGGAATTACAAGGTAATTTCTTGATATTTGAGAGTAATGTATAGTGTTTAGCAAAAACGTTTTATTTTCAATTTATGACTACATTTAGATTGATGGACATGGTTAATGGAGGAAATCGTAGCATGCTTGATGTCACTTTCAGGCAGGAAGCATCAGGGGACAAATTTTGTAAATGCATTGTTTATGTTGATATTTTGGCAACAGCTTTGGTAGCTTATATTTCATGTTTTAGTTGAGTGATAGTTTTATTGATTCCTTTTTAGTGGATGTCAAAATTTACAGCTTCATGTTGGTTTTATGTGTTGATTACATGATGTCAGTTGGTAACTTTTTCACTGAGGGTTTAGGACCTGCCTCAAAAAGTGATACAAACCCTGCTGTGGCGGTAGTAAAGGGCAAATCTCAGAGAAAAGGTACTACAGTAGAACTCCAATTATCCGAATTAATTGGGACCAGACCCCATTCGGATAATCAAAAATTCGGATAATTGGATTTTTTCCGAAAAAAGGGTACATATATTATATATTTTAAG
>JAQGBX010001020.1:0-28177 GCA_034698745.1 Megaphyllum sjaelandicum
TTGTTATTGGTCAGGGAATTTTTTTTAAACCTGGAAAAGTCAGGGAAGTTGAAAATGAAATTTCTGGGGGAACCCTGAAATAAATCTTATTCAGCAATGCAGATTATTAAAAAGGTGACTTTTGGTTGTCTTCCCAGCTCACGCATTGCCCCTGTTCAGGGAAGAGAGACCGCGAAGCTCCAAGAAGCGTTTGGAGAAGGACCGTAAGGATCCGGTGAAATCGCACCGACCGGATTTGCCAGTCACTGGTCCAGGTAGGGAAAATAATCCCGTAACATTCCGAAGGTATTTCGAGTTAAGAACAAGGTCTCATTTCCTGCCTCATGTGTTTTCAGGTCAGGGCGGTCGCATCGCTGCTGCAGGCGGAACCCTTTCGTCTTACATAATTCGGAACATGGGCCTGAAAAAGAAGGTGGATGACGATCAAGATCCACGCGAGGCCATTTTGAAGTTCGCGAAAGATGCGGCAGAAAATCCATACTGGATTTCTCCGGCCTATTCCAAGTAAGAACCCACTCACACGTAACATTCTCGTTCGCATCAACTCGCCATTGTTCATTCTGCCGCAACTAAGAAAATTCGTTGTTCTTATCAGGACACAGCCAAAACCCATATTTAATTCAACGCTCGAAGAAGACCAAGGTGAACCTCCAACTAAAAAACAAAAGTAGTCAGTCGGCGACATGTTTCCACAGGATTTTCGTCGGTCTGGCATCCTGCCATCGTGTACATGTACCGGTAAGAACAAATCTTGACATATCAATCGTGTTTTATTTCGAGTACATGAAATACTTGTAATGTTAGCAACAGCTATGCGGGTTTTAAACTTAGTTTGATGTTATGTCGATGAAATTTGAACTTTTGCATGTGTATAAATACGGAAAGAAAGAGCTGCTTTAACTTCGATCGGAAAAACTATGTAATTATAGGGCTTTTCATAAATAAGGAATACACTGTTCGTTTTATGGTTTGGTTCCTGTAAATGCATACAAATTATTATTACGAACATCATACAATAGGGCCAATTTTATAGTTTTCTGTTGAATTTAATATTCAAGTAAAATACCGATGCGGACAAAGGAGAAATGGCCTTTCTATGAACGTTGAAAGATATTGCGTGGCGCTTAATGCCATAGTACAAATTAAATATTTGGTAACAGAGGTTACATTGAGGAAAATAACGCCTCTGATTCCGTCAAAATATAGAGCTGGGGCGGATACAATCACTGTCATTCGTAGCATAGAATTTACATTATAGTTGATTCTTAAATCCTTTCTGACTTTCGGAAATATCATTTCTTTGACCTTGGAAAGGTTGATGATGGGCCTAACAAAGCAAAATCCACTTGGCTTACTGCGCATATACTTTTGCACAATTCCTACACTATGCTGGTGAACCGAATGCAGATATCTTGGCGGGCACCAGTTTAAGCTGAACAAGTCAGACCTTACAGAGTTTTAAGTCGAAAGGTTGCAGTTCGGCAAGCGGCGACACAACGGTCGTGTAGAAAAAAAAAGGCACAAAGCTGCTATGTGCGTGCGTTGGATGTTGCGAAGACGTTTGTTCCGTCATTCTTAGCTATTCACTCCAACGGCACTCGTCCCGGGACATACGAAAACCATCTGGAAAGTGGGCTGCTTGGCCCTTTCTGGTCACTGTCACTGCCACTACCACTTTTGGAGACGGTCACTTTTTGTTCAAGTAATGAAGGACGTAATGCAGGACCAGATCGTAGCAGTATTTGTACTCGGTCTGGAACCAGTAAGAGAACAGTAAGTGACAAGCAGGTGATCAAAATATTGTTCCGCAACGAAAAAGGTTGAAATTGGCCCTTACCATGCTGTCGACCAACTGCGGCCTATGTCGCCGCACAGTTTTTACTGCTTGGAACACATCCACTTCCTCGTGTTGAATGACTTGTTCGATGGCGGCGCTTGCAGCGCAGTACACACCAGCACGGGCAACGCCATTACTGAAAGGAACAATAAGAGTGAGTGATGACAAGTAGGCACTTTTTTTTTACAAAACCTTGTCACGTCAGAATCAGCAGCACTTACTTTGATACGACGACGACTTGACCGAAAGATGTGCGCTGGCGCCACCGCTCCACCATATTCATGAGCTCGACAAGGGCGTTTGTGGATGTGGGCACCTTGTGCGCGATTGGCCAACAAGTGATCTGAAAGAGCTGCGTTGTTTTGCTCTCAGCCTTCACACCTGCCATCAACTCCGTCAGCGATATCACCTGATGGAAAAGAACACACGAATATGACTCACAGAGCATTAATGTAAAGATGTTATTGCTATTATTTTTTTATATGCGTGGACCCGAACCAAAGATTCACCAACTAAAGCTGTTAGCCAAACCTTTTTGGAAATGCGAAAGATCCAAGTCCGGATGTTTGGATAATGATGGTTGGAGACGTGTTCCACTGTGAAGACATTGCCGTATTTCCTTGATCGGGACGAATCTGGCCAGAAGGATGGGTACAGCTAAGGAACAAAAATTATATATTAAGGGTCTGCAAAGAGTAAATCCTTCGTTGGTCTTTTGCAACATCTTTTTTTTGGCATTTTTGAGGATAACTAGGTTTGTGAAGGACTAACCAGTGATGGATCAGGGCTGCACAAGACCACGACAGTGTTGCAGTCGTGGTCATAAACTAGAGACCAGAAGTCCGCTGCTGTATGCTTGAGGGGCCATTCCGTGATGATGTACTCTTTCGGACGCGTGTAGCCCTGCAATGAATACATTGTTCATTGTTAATGCCGGTGCATTGCGCAGCTCTTGCATCGCGATGTTTGCTGACCAATAGGGCACAAACAAGAGATGTCAAAATTGAGCTCTCTTACGTCCACAAAGACAGCATTGATGTAGTCCGTACACATGTTGCCTTGAAACGATGTCAGATATGGTCGATAATTGTCAGCTGCAAGAGCAATGTTGAGTAGTCAGATAGGGGAAACATTTAATACCTACACTTTGTTCTTTTTCAAAGTTGTCAATGGTCATTTATGTCATGCTTACGTGGTACGACGATAACGTCCCTGTTCTTGTCACGGTTCTCCTGGCGGTGGCCTCCGGCGCAGTCGCCGATCGTGAACTTGGGAGCCATCCGGCAAATTTGCTAAGGAGAATAAATGACAAGTAAAGACCAAAAAGCCTAGCGTTGTTTTCTAGAAGAAAATATCTCCATTGTACGAGTTCCATAGCACTACCAGGAGTGCCACTGAAGAGCAAGAGATTTAGTGAAAATTAGGAGATTCTCTCAAGAGTTGTAGAACTTTGTAAGGATTTCGTTACCTGATACTCCTTTTGATATTCGTTCTGGCGCGTGATCCCGTGTTTCATCGATTTATGTTTCAGTTTCAGAGAGAGCTCCGCCACGGGGAACCAGGACATCCCGCATTGCACACACTCCTCCAGCGTCTCGTAAATGAAGCGGTACTGCTCCTGTACGCCAACGAGAACAGGTTAAATACGGGTCAAAGACATGTGAGCAGTCGAGACAACATGCACCTACCAGCGATTCAACGAGACCCCTTCTGGAACTTCTGAGCTGCTTGACGTAGCCGAAGACATCGAAGGCGCCATCCTCTTCTGCTAACTCCAGATTGGCGTCGATGGCCAGGAAGACTCCGGTGCGACCAGCTCCATCGCTGAAAATACGTTGCGCAAATATAATACGTCAGCATCGTTAGTGTACCTAGAGAAATCTTCAGAATCTTTTATGGCAGTGTTTCTAAAACCACACTTCTCACCTGCAGTGGACCAGAATGGGCCCTTCCTCGTTGACCATTTTCTTGGTGTAAACGCGGAACCGCCGCCGAAACTCCAAGAGCCCACTGGCAAATGGAACACTGTGCGACGGCCACTCGGTGTAATGGAACTGAATGACCTTTCGGGTTTCATCTCCCTGATAAACATGGACACGTTCCCTGTTACGAGAGCCCTACAGATATCTAGAAATGTGTGGATATTTTCCAACCTTGGAAACTGTGATGTTTCGGATGACAAAGTTGGCCAGGTACTCCTCGTCGATAACCTTGACCGTGAGCTCACCATACATTTCTCCCTGGTTCGTCTGCGTGGGCCAGTATTGGTTGCACATAACCTGAAACGGTAAATAAGTGTGTCTATTTTTAGAAACATCGAACTGCGTATCTAGGATGTGGCCATTCTCATCCCACTTGCAAGGTTACTTGCTTCAGTCACCATGGTTACCACACTGTTTTAATGTACAGCAACTTTGTTATCAATGAATTTTCTTAAAATGTACATTAACATCAACGCTTGTGCGTTTAAGATGGTGCTTGAGTGGTCACTTCTCTATGGGGCACTTGTATTAGATCGTTCTAAACATAACATTAAATATTTTTGTGAATACATGTATGTATTTTTTTGGATTTCGTCTTGGCAACTCCAAGAAATTGAAAATTTTCAAATGCTAATGAACTTATAATTATATTTTTCAAGTAAACTACATGGTTCACCCAGACCTGGAAAACATGAAAAAGTCAGAGAATTTGAGAATGTCTGGATAAGTCGTGGAATAATGACTTATTTGAAAAGTCAGGGAATTTCAGCGTATTTATGTTGTCACAATCCAAAATTAATGTATGCGTGGTTAGCCAAGGGACCATTTGCAAACTTTTTAAAATTTTCCAAGTACAAATTTGCAAACAAAAATTCAACAATTTCATTGGAAAAAATTGTTGAACGTTCAAATCTTAAAAATTTAAAAGCTTTTCGTAGTACAAATTTGCAAGATTTCGAAACCAAATTTTCAACTGTTTTCGAGTGCAGATTTTTAAAATGTTTAAACATGATCAAAGGCAAATTTGCAAGATTTACCTTTTGAAGCAAAAATGTAGCCTACCATATTTTCAACAGTTTCTGAAGACAGGTTTGTAAAATCTTCAAGTTCCCAGAAAAAATTTTCAAATTCCTCAACCTTGTCCGAGAACATATTTATAAAATTTTCAATCTTTTCCGATTAAGAATTTTCAAAACTAAGCATTTTTCACATACCATTTTATAACATTATCAACAAAAATTACATGTTAATTTTTCAAAACTGCCATTAGCAAATTAGGCAAAATATTGAGCATCATCTTGTGTCGAGTTTGCAAAATCGTGGATAACATTGTCAATTTGACATTGGTCAGGGAAATTTGTCTAAAAACTCTGAAAAGTCAGGAAAGTTGAATATGAACTTTCTGGGGGAACCATGAACTATGGCATGTATAAAATTAAAGTATTATCCAAAATGTTCGAACCAATTTTGTTCCATAGTTTGTTCTCTGAACAATGCTTATTTAAGGCATCAAATTTTGATTAAGATTGCACATTTGGTGCAACGCACTCCACAGGTGAAAATGTGGGCTCTCCGAGGAGCCATCATTGAAGGCACACTTAATGAATTTGCCAATACCATAATCCCCACAGCGGGTAGGAAAATTAATTAATGCCTAAAGCGAAGCCACGCTTCCACCCTTTTTTGGATGTCTTTTTTTTTCTGGAAAAAATCGTTATTTATTCCGAAGTGAGGACAGCGCAGGTTTGATTTCCAGAAGCGGATTTCGGTGCACCCAATGGCTTTTTTATTGGTCATCAAAAACGCCATTCCACTTCAATCCATCAAAAGCTTTTGGATTTTGACAGTCACGCACAATTATGGCACGTAGGTAATAAAAATATGTGCCCATTAAATTTAATATATGACCTGTGACAGGATGGATTCGAGTCGGCTATTGGCCAGCGCCAATCAAGAGCCATTCACATGCAAAAATCGACACTTATTACTGCGCCTGTTTTATGGCCAGGACGCACGTCATAGTAGCCCTGCAGAGATCCTACAACTAATGAACAAAAAAAGGCTTCAGTCTTCGCTGTTTTCAGTTTGCACAATTTTCGGTTATGGACATATCAAAGTTTTTCACCAAAGACGTTTGGTCGTGGAAAGTAATGGTTGTGTTAACAATTTTTTTTAGGAAAGAAATGGCTAATGATGCGGAATAGCCAATGGCGTTGCCATATTTGTTGGTGCACAAAGGCATAAAAAGTTATTGACGAAAAAAAAAAGGTTTATAACATTGATTTTGTTTCGTATTGGCTAGCTACAGATTTATTATGATCGGCCCTTACCAGAGCAATCAACTTTTTGTGTGCGCGCAAACTAAGTTTGCAACACCGAAGTCCTAGACGTGAAATATCAGATTTTGGGGGAAAAAATCCAATCACGAATCTTGTTTCACTTTTATTAAAAACCGTAAACGACCGCTATTAAAAGTGCGATTCGCAAACCTGTCTGAGCGAACCCCATTTAGACATTAATTGCTATAAATTCTGTGTCGGAGAAATTTCCGCATATACACAATATTTTAAAAAAAGAAACCCACGCAGTAAGCTGCCAAAAAATGACGTCATATTTTGGTCAATTCCTTCTAATAAATGACCAATTCAGAAACACGTCAGACAACGACGTCATTTGTCATTTTCTTCTAATAAAGACCAATTCAGAAATAGTCAGGAAACGACGTCATTTTTTTCTTATAAATGACCAATTCAGAAACACATCAGAAAACGACGTCATTTTTTGTCATTTTTCTTCTAATAAATGACCAATTCAGAAATACGTCAAAAAACGACGTCATTTTTTTTTCGGAAACATGTCAGAAAATGACGTAAGGTAAAAGGTTGTCATGTGGTTTTTTTTATATTTGTATTGCAAATGTACACCGTAATAAAAATATTTTAAAATGTATTTTGTTCGTGTTGTTATATATTAACAAAAGATTCTTATTACGTTTGATTTTGTAATTTTTGGTGGAAGTTTTTTGGCGAGAAAAAATCCTGTGAAATTTCGCACAATTTCGTGTAATTTTTTTTGCGAGAAAAAATCCTGTGAAATTTCGCAGGATTTCGTAAAATTTGGCAGAATTTAAAAGTTTATAAGCGAAAAAATATCCTGTGAAATTTCGCAGGATGTTGTGAAATTTCCCACAATTTCGTGAAAGTTTTTAAGCGAGAAAAAATCCTGTGAAATTTCGTAGGATTTCGTGAAGTTTTTAAGCGAAAAAATATCCTGTGAAATTTCGCAGGATTTTGTGAAATTTGGCACAATTTCGTGGAAGTTTTTGGGCGAAAAAAATCCTGTGAAACTTTGCAGGATTTTGTGAAATTTCGCACAATTTCGTGGAAGTTTTTGGGCGAGAAAAAATCCTGTAAAATTTCGCAGGATTTCGTAAAGTTTCGCACAATTTCGTGGAAGTTTTTGGGTGAGAAAAAATCCTGTGAAATTTCGCAGGATTTTGTGAAATTTCCCACAATTTCGTGGAAGTTTTTAAGCGAGAAAAAATCCTGTGAAATTTCGCAGGATTTGGTGGAAGTTTTTGGGCGAAAAAATATCCTGTGAAATTTCCCACAATTTCTTGGAAGTTTTTAAGCGAGAAAAAATCCTGGGAAATTTCGCAGGATTTGGTGGAAGTTTTCGGGCGAGAAAATGTCCTGTAAAATTTCGCAGGATTTCGTAAAATTTAACAGAATTTAAAAGTTTATAAGCGAAAAAATATCCTGTGAAATTTCGCAGGATTTTTTGAAATTTCGCACAATTTCGTGGAAGTTTTTGGGCGAGAAAAAATCCTGTGAAATTCCGCACAATTTTAAAATTTTTTTAACACGCATGTCAGAAAATGACCAATGGGCATTTTGTCGTGATAAGTGACGTCATTTTTTGGTCATCTTGCCACGTGGGGGAATGTTTGACAGCAGGTTGTCGAAACTCATAAACGAGTCCCAATATGGCCGCCTCGGAGCACACGTGAGCTAGCTGTGAGGTCACTATAGGTCAGTCCATTACCTTGATAAAATCGAAAGTTTTGGTGAGCATGACAATGCAGGGGATCTTCTCTTGCCACACCATTCTCCACAAATCAGGAACCGTCTTCTCATTTGGACCCTGCGTTGCGATGTACGCGTTTGGTTTCAGCAAACTCTGCAGCCATGGAATTAAGAGAGGTAAAAAAAGGAGATTATAAACGTGAGTTTTTTCGGACATTTTATTGACCGCTTTCAATTAACTCGTATACTTACGTCAATGTACGATGCGTTTACGTAGTCGGAATCGGGGACGTCGGGCAGTGGGTCGAGTACCACCCGATTGTAGTCGTCTGCGAATTTAATTAAAACAGTTTATTAGTGCGTTGTTTGATTATAATTGCCCCAGAAGGTTGCCCTAATTGTACGTGAAAGTGCAATGGCGGCCCCGCCATTTCTGGTATTGTGAAATATGTCCCATAATGATAATTGATTTTCAAGGTTTTGCGGATAAATTAATTTCAAAGGCATTTAAGGAATGTAGGAATGTTTAGACGGACTTATTTTCGTCATGCGCCGAGAATTAAATATTCGCATTTTATTAAATTTGCCCGTGTTGATTTCTGGATTTTACCACCGGACGTAATGAGGGTCGACCCCAGAGTTGGGCACAAATTTATTGAAACTAATAATGGCCAATTATATGTATATTAATTGAGTGTTAGTTGCCAATCTGCCACTAGAAACAAAGGGTACGTTCATGTTGAACTTGTTTCTAGGCGCTTGCGAACGAGTGTCGCTTAATGGTATTGCAGACGCTTATCACTAAGTGACACTTGTTTGCTAGCATACGAAACTACATGTACTAGTATTTTTTATAACTTTTATTTGTTGTTGGAAGAGCAACTATAACTAGGCTACTGTATTTAGCTGAGAAAAAAAATAGTTGCAAAGACAATTAACGACTAATAGATCATAGTTAGTTATTCGTATTATTCGTAGTTGACTAATATTGTACACTAATAACTAACATTTCTTCAATGCCACTTAAAAATCATCTGTTTGCTTTCTCAGGTTATCTGAAGCCTGTAACAGACGTATTTCAAGTATTCTGAAGGCTGACAAAATGATTTGAGTTTAAAATACGGACACTGCTACCAATTTTATGCATACCAAATATTCAATATCCAGTCAGTTATCCTTCTTTTAAAATGATATTTTTATGTAGATTAGCTTTCTTTATAGATTACAATAGTGACAATTTCATTACACAAACAAGTATTAAGATGGTTTTTAATAGTAAGTTTCAAATAAAAATGTAATTTTGATGAATCACTTACAATATGAAGTTTACCTTCTATGCTACATATAGTTATGCTAAAATTTGATTATTATAGATTGTAAACACCATAGGTAATTGATCACAATTACGTTTTTATTTGAAGCATAATATTAAAAACAATCTTGATACCTGTTTGTGTGACGATGTTTTCACACAAATAATGTATACAGATAATGCATGTATACTGAATATTTGGTATGCAAAAAATTGATAAGTGTCAGTATTTTAGACTCAAAATATTTTGTCGACTTTCAGGTAACCAGAAAAAGCAAAAAAATACTTTCAAATTATATTTAAAAAATGTTAGTTATTAGTTTAACTACGAATAAAGTAAAATAGTTGTTAGTTTTCCTTGAAACTATTTTTTTCTCAACTAAATAGTTTTAGTTGTTCTTTCAAATTACAAATAAAAAAGTTATGAAAATTAGTTAAGTACTATAGTGATTGTATGTTCAATTTTTGAGGAAACAGTGTGAGAAACATTTGCCAAGTTATTTGGAAAAAAGACGCGTGTTTATAGAAACGAAAGCAATGAAGGAAAATAACACGACTTTACGGAATTGAACTTGAAATCATCTGTTTTTTCCATACAACAAGTACTTGTTTATGGATCGTTCTAACCAGTCAACAGTTTCCTTATTTTGCTCAAATTTGTTTTCGAAAATGATGCAATTCCTCATTTAGCCTGCGTCGTTTATGGAAAACATATCCACGCCAATGATAAAGTTTCTATCGCTTAAGAAGGAATAGACTTCAGAAGTGACACAACTCAAAAAGTTCATTTTGAAGTAAAGATAGTTTTAAAATCACATTCATTGAATGATCCATGGTACGATAAAGGGACAATACTGTCATTTAGTGGAAATTTTGTTGAACTAAGACAGGGTATACTCCCATACCTGGAAAATTCAGGGAACTTGAAAATGTGTGGGAAAGTCAGGGAAGAATGGCTAATTTTGAAAAAGTCAGGGAAATTTAACGTTGTCATGTTGTTGCGATCCAAAAGTAATGCTTCTTCATGGTTAGCTCAGGGCCCATTTTCCGAGTAGAAATTTTGCAAAATTTTCCACATGTTTAGAGTATAAATTTGCAAAATTGTACACGTTTTTCGAGTACAAATTTGCAAAATTGTACACGTTTTTCGAGTACAAATTTGCAAAATTGTACAATTTTTCGAGTACAAATTTGCAACACTTTCTACATTTTCCCAATACAAAATTGTCAAATTTTCAAAACATTTTCATGAAAGTTTTTTTTTTAATTTTTCCCATGTTAATTTTGAAAATTGTCAATTTTCGACATTGTCATTGGTCGGGGAAATTTTTTTAAAACCTGGAAAAGTCAGGGAGGTTGACAAGGAAATTTGTGGGGGAACCCAGGAAGATGTGTGGTTTTTACCGAATATAAGAGCTCATTTTGCTCAACTTAATACCGTCTTAAACCAGAGATTGCACATTTTTGTGTGTCACTTCCGAAGTTGTGATACGTGAACAGTCTAGTGACATTTTTCAGCGAATGTACGTATCTCTCGCCTTCCTGAATTTCAGTAATTTTCACGTTATTTTGTGAAACTATGTACGCAAGCAGCTTAGGTATATTTATAGCATAATGCCTTTATTTTTAGCCACCTTTAAAATGCATGGCTTTCTTCGCAGGTTGGCTTTTAAATTTTTAATCCGCCGTTTCCCAGGTAAAGGAAGTTTATCGAAAATGTTGCCAAAAATAAATTTTCGCCTCGGTATATAGGCGAGCAATTAATCAATCGTGAAATCACTTTCATGATGGAATATCCGGCACAGATGGGGGGCTTATCAGCAAACTGCTGAAAATCGATGAGGCGCAAATAAAATTCAACTTCAATTTGATGTTGATGATACTCACATGGGATGATTTTCTTGTTTTGGTTCTTGGTTTCGTTGGCGGATTTCGTGGCGTGACGTAAACTGTGACCTTCCACCTTGCAGGCCAGCTGTGGGCAAAGAAAATGTTGTCAGTTCATGTACAGGACCCCGACTTACGAGCGTTCAACATACCAACTATTGACATATGACTTAATAACATGACAATAAACTTAGACAACTAAGACAATGGACTTAGGAAGCTCTTTTCCTTAAATTGACAATACGCTAAGTTGAGTTAAGAAATCTCTCAAGTGTTTTGTTTTTAAGTTTCAATTAGTTGTATCTTGTTTGGCAGTGTGCAATAGCAAAGCATGTGGCAGTGCGCCGCAATTTATGTATTTAATGGGGTACTCGGACAGTAGATTTGCGAATGCTTTTTGACAGTCGTGATGAAGTCACGTGTGCAAAAGGAATACACTACCCACATCGAAATAAAAATACCTCGTTATACATTTAAAATACATTTTTTAAGGTAAAATAGATTTACGATGTATTTACAATAATATATTTTCATTAATATACATTAAATTTGCATTTCTTTATGTTTTGTAAAATATATTTTAATGAAAATATCTTTAATATCTTTTAATGCATTTGAAAATATATTTTGCATTCATTTTAAAATAAATTTTGAAATAACTTGGATTGTTCTAATCTATACATATTTTGAATAACTTTTAAAATGTATTTGAAAGCTAAAAATACATTTCTGTTTTTTAAAAATGTATTTTAAAAAACATTTATTATTTCAGTAATACATTTCTAAAAATGTGGGTATATGTTTAAAAACAGCGATAGCATATAGTTATACTCAAGTGTCAAAATTACTATTCTTAAATCTTCTGAGTCGGTATGCTCTGAGTACCCTTAAACCTTGCTGTCTCGTAACTTTTGTTTATCTTGTTATTCTCAATGCGTAACCGGTCCTACACGACGGCTGAACAGTGAAACTTGATTATAGTTTCCATGGAGAAATTTTAAAATTTTGAACAAGTGATTTTAAAGCTGCCAAAAGTACCATTCTTGAAACTTCTGAGTACCCTTAATTCCTCGATGTAATTTTTGTTTACATTATCATTCGTAGTGTGTAACCGGTCTTACTTTATTAAGGGGGCGTTCACATTGAACTTGTTTCAAGCTACTGGAAGCAAGTTCAGTGTGAACGCCCTCTAACGGCTTAAACTTGGCTATAGTTTCCATGGAAAATTAGTGATTTTCGTGATTCCCAATTAGAACAAACAAGTTTTATTCGCTCGCTTCGCCCTTGACCATGTTTTTTGAAGTGATCTGGAAAGCTGTTGATCCACGCAGCTTTAGATGAATGTTAATGCAGCGCCATCTGGCGTTAAAAAACGAAAACATTCCTTCTGCTTGGTCGATCATTCAACTGGCAAGCAGAAGAAACGAAAACATGTTTTTTTGCAAGATGCTAAAAAGAGTTGGCATATGCTTTCGACAACGGACTTGAATTGCTTATCGCAGAACTGGGTTTATTTCCCCCTAATTGATTGAGGAACGACACGTGTTTACTAAACACTCCAATTTCTGCCCTTTTTTGGTTTACCTTCGTAACCCAATAACCTAATGTTGGAGTTGCTTTATTTTATTTTGTGGGAGCGATGTTCGTAACCAAATACGATTGTGTCAACAAAACGTTACGCTGGAATGGGTGGGGTGCGAAACGTGCTATTTGGAACGTTTATGTCGACTGCTTTCAAAAGTTGCCTTCTTCCTACGTCAATACCCACGTAGCAAGCTGACCAAAAATTGACGTCTTTTTGACAAAAAAAATTACGTGCAGGGTACCCTCAAACCTGGAAAACCTCGTAAAGTAAGGGAAGAATGGCTCTTGAAAAAGTCAGGAAAATTCAACATTTGCAAAAAATTACGTTTTCTGACTGCCAATTTAATTTGCAAAAATTTCTACGTTTTCAGAGTACCAATTTGCAGAAAAATACGCTTTCCGAGTACAAATTTAATTTGCAAAAAAAAAAAAAAAAAACGTTTTCCGAGTACAAATTTAATTTGGAAAATTTTCTACGTTTTTCGAGTACAAATTTGCAGAAAAATACGTTTTCCGAGTACAAATTTGCACAAAAAAAAATTTTCCGAGTACAAATTTAATTTGCAAAATTCTCACGTTTTCCGTGTAAAAAATTGCAAAATTGTCACGTTTTCCGACTACAAATTTTCCTGTGTCGATTTTCCAAAATACATGTATGTCAATTATTGACATTGTCATTGGTCAGGGAATTTTTTTAAACCTGGAAAAGTCAGGGAAGTTGAAAATGGAGTTTCTGAGAGGACCCTGAAAAAAATCTCGTATTTATGACCAAAAAGTGAGGGGGTTTTGAAAAAAATAACGACGTATTTATAACCAAAAAATGACGTCTTTTTGACTAATGAATGTTGTCCTTTTCACCAAAAAACGACGTATTTATGATCATAAAGTGACTTTCTGACCAAAAAAAGACATATTTTGAACCAAAGGGACGGTTTTTTTTAACCAAAACATGACGTCAAAAGGAGCGATATTTTGAAATCATTTTCGATCATTTTTTGTGGTCATCTTGCTAAGTGGGCATTTCTGGTCTTTTCTGTCAGTTTTTCATGGCCCACGCCCCGCACTCTACAATGCCATTTCCAGGAACCGGATGTCGTCATCCGGGCTTATTTCCTGAATACCAGCCCGCACTTGTTTCGTCTTCCCACGTGGCGGATGTTTAGTGATAATGAAGCAAATATGCTCGGAATTTTTCGATACGTAAAAATAACACGTGGCATCTGCCATTCTTAAGAGCCTTATTAATAACCGAGAACAGAACTCAGCTAGGAGAAGCAACGAAGGTCAAAAGCAGGGCGAGGAACCAAAATTCTGAGAGGGAAGAACTGTTCCTTCTTTTTTTGGGGACTAGCTGGGCATCCGAAAGGGAGATTTAAAAAAGTTCACGAATCTGGTGATGAAATGCGTTTGCGGCTGGGGAAAATCGTACATAATTTGTCTGGGAACACGCAGAATTCGTAACGTAGTTGACCTTAGTCGAACGAAGGTCAAGAACTGGAAAAAATACAGTCGAACCTCGTTAAGACGAATCTCAAGAGACTCCAATGGGAAATGGGAAGGTGCTTGCAATAACGTTTACCTTTTTCCATATTGTTTAAAGTTTGATTTATCGTAACCTTGCGTGACTCGGTAACTGGAAAATTCATTCAATGAGTTCGTAATATCATACAAAGTCGTATAAAGCGAGTTTTTCTTAATGATATAAACGATGCTGCCCCTGGTTTTTAAGTTTGTAGGCAATCATGACGTACATGTGTGTAATGCGAGATTGCCCACCAGCTGTAAAACTAGGGGCCATCAATTTGTTATCAGCTAATGAAATCATGTTTAGAGTTGGTATTTGTTAATTAGAATGCTTTGCGGATCACGTGACTAAAAGTTTGACTTCAGGAATCATATTAGGCGAAATTTGAAACTTACCGGTATGTAATACTTGCAATGGTAAAATCTAAGATAAAACCCTAGCTGTTAGATAAATATCACTTACTTTTGAATGATTTTTCGGTTACTTTAAATATGCATTATAAAGGTTGAAGGTACATGTACATTCCATTAAGAATTCTCAAAATTCTGTAAATTTGATTTTTTTAATGAAGTTTAAGCTCTCCAAAACCATTTTATCGGTATTTGTTTTCAAGTTGGTTGTAGAACAAATGTATGTATAGTAAAACTTGGATCTACAGGAACTTCTTTATAAAATGCTTTTTAAAATGTCATAATTTCTTCTAAATCTCATCTAAAAATTAATGGTCCCAATCGATATTCCTAACAGTCTAATCGGTTAATATACTGTAGTTGGTTACTAGTCATGGCTCACATCTAAAACTTTAACGCGCATAACTGCACACTTCTGAATTGAAATAGTATAAATGTTTTTACTAATAAAAATGATTATTACAATGTATTTGGAGCGAGAAGTAATTATCGCTTTTAAAATATATTTAAATTAATTTCAAATTATGTGTAGTGTAGATTAGAACCATATTCGTGTAGGTGATTTATTTCTGCAAGTACATTTGCAATGAATACATTACTTGTTACGGTTATACGGATGCCTCGTAGCGGAAGATTGCTTTTTTTTCCGTTTTGTACGTGATGACGGAAAACGCGTACAAAACGAAAAATAATTCAGTTTTCACAATCAACTCTCTGGAAGCGTGCATTATTCTCAACAATTTTGAAGATGGTTGGTATTACGCACATTTCCTAGAACAGAAGAACATTTCAAAGGTTTTTGCAATTCGGTTTCAACCTAGATCCCACGTTTACATTGCGCAGATTTTTAGTTGGTTTCCTTTCAAGAAAACGTATTAAAAAATGTTTTTTTTTTCAGCATTTCTGTCTCTTTTCAAACTTCACAACTGCTTCTTGTCTGTTCAGGAATGGGATTTCTCCGAATCGGAACCGTATATATAGCTGCTCTGTTTTATCAAGCTTTCCAATAACCCGTTACGAGTTGAGGGCAAGGTAAATATAATTGGCCATTCACCAGCAAGTTTCCTCTTCAGTTTATTTTTTCGAAGCGGATTCCTCGACTATCTCGTCGGAATTTCGGCAGGATTTTGTACCCCTGGCCAGGCACTCGAACTTCCCCCGTCTCACTTCGGGGATTTCTTCCCAGCCGGTGTTCTGCATTCTCTTTTTTTTTTCATCCTCGATCGTTTTTCAAAATCCATCGTTGAAACGTCTTTCAAAGTCATGCCACGAGCGTTTTAAACTTGGCCCACGTAACACAGTGACCTCGTTTCCTACCCCCCACCCCCACCCCCTCATCCTCTGGTGCAAAACGCCCTCCTTGTGCAGTCGCGGGGCTTAACCCCATTCAATGACACGAAGAAGCCCGGGGTTCAAATTGCCTAATATGGACTCGAGCATTTGTTGTCGAGCTCGTTGTTATATATTGTTGTTATTATTAGGGGGGACGTTCAGTTATGACGTCGGGATATCATTTTGGAAAAATGCCACGTCACAAAGAGCACGGCCAAAAAACTTTGCAAATATTGCTCCAACACATGTATTGTGAGAAACGTTTTTGATGAGTCAGTTAATGTTAAAGCGAATGCGTATATATGATGTCTTTGACGAAATTTTATCAGTTTTAATCACCTTTGAAATAATATTGGCTGGTGGTTTGATAATCTCGGTGAGAAATTGAAAATCCCTATATTCTCAAACTGTTTTTACATTCGTTTTTACATTGAACCGCATTGCATTGACGATCTGCGCTCAAAATTTGACTCCACGTTGAACCTCCTAAGATGGCTGCCATCTTCGAATTAAGTTCCCACAACTCATTGATAATTTCTCCCGCGCTGTCCTTTCATTGTTTAGGTTTTTTTTCTTTAAATCGCCCAACTGATGGAATGTCAGTAAAAATGTTTCCAATGCAAAGGATAAATTCCACACATAGTAATCATAAGTGGATTTGGACTTCCAATATGGAGACTTTCGTCTGCTTTTAATAATGAGGCGAGTATTGCCCCATGCTACTAATTAGACGTCACGTGTATTTTCGAACGCAGTTGAGGCAAGTAAACAATTAAAAATAACTGCCATAGATTTGAACACATGCCGATTTGCGCAACGGCATGGTAAACAAATTATTTTAACTAGGTTAGGTTTAAAAACAAACTGAAGATAGGCCGCGCATCCCAATTACTGAATTTGCAATCTGCTTTGAGCTGTAAATGACGTCATGCAGATTCCTGCAGTTAAGGAACCTAGCTCTTTAAAAAATGCACATTGTGACAATATTTCAATAAACATGTAGTTGCCCTAGAAACGTCACGTACTCCGATATGGCAGTTGTGACCACTAACAAGGCAAAAAGTGCCATGGACACTTAGTCACAGTGTCCATGGCACAGTTCATTGGACAGTCGATTTCCAACTTAAGAACATACGTGTAATACGTTCCAGAAAGCTTATTTGTAACTTGTCCCTCCCATATTAGAATTTGCTAGCGAAGTTTGGAACCCCTGCCGAAAGATCGATGTCATTAAAATTGAATCTGTTCAGGGAAGATTCCCAAAAAGGACATGGACTCTGGACCCTATCCTACCACCAACGTTTACAAATCCTAAATGCAGAAACCCTAGAAATCAAATGGATTGAAAATTAATCTTCGAAGTTGTTACAAATTCTACAATGACCTAACATTTTCTGGTTTGTCTCTGTTAATGTAAACAGAAGCCAACGATACTCGTTTTAGGTGTCATCCAAAGCGATTGCTTTGGACCGTAACCAAGAAGAATTGTAGGTTATGTTATAATCCACAGGTAGGCTGGATCTGGAACCAGCTACACCATGACCTTCACATTATCCGAGTATACATGTACTGTATACAGTGTAACTCCCATTTAATTGGCTAGATCTAAGAAATACTCTTGTGTATCCCATCTATATATATAAAATACAAAACGACGCCATCTTTATTCGTCGCTGGCTGGCTGGCTGGCTGACTAAATTTGATATTATTGGCCACTCATGGCACACCCCCCAAGAGCTTTTAACTCCGTGGGAATTCCAAGGCCATAAGTCTTTTCAATTTACCACGGGGCCATAAAACTGTCAAACCAGTCTTCCCCTCCATCTGGGATGTATCCAGATCATATAGCTCCATCTTTTGGAGACCTGGACAACTAAATCTAACTCCTGATCGCATAAAAAAGGTTAGAAAATAAAACAACAATTTTCACCCGGTGAAGGCCGGGTTTTTCCGCTAGTACACGTTATAAAGTTGAACGTTAAGCTACGTGCACACTGGAGGAAGCCTAAAGGCACTTTTTTGTTGCAAACTACTGCCAACTGTTTGCATGAATTGTTTTACATAATATTTTTACATTTGTTAAATACATCGTGCACATAAATTCCAGCAACAACTAGCAACTAATTATCAACAGAATGTTCCTCTGTGTGAACGTTGGTGGAGGAAACATAGAGGAACTTTCTGTCGCTAATTGGTTGTTAGTTGTTTTTGGAAAATCTAAACTTATGTAAACAATTTATCAGAGTCGTATTCCTTCCTCCTCCCCTCCCATCCTTCCCAGAATTTTCAAAATTAACTTCACTGAATTTTCCGGTTTTTAAACAATTTTTCCTGACCAATATCAAAATTGACATCCATGAGTTAGCAAAAGCTACACAGCTCCACATTCAATATTTTGCAAAATTTACTTATGACATTTGTGAACATTTTACAAAATTTTTAACACAGGAGAATTTTGAAAATGTTACAAAAGTATATTGCTTGAAAATTTCGAAAAAATTTTCTCGGAAACTGTTGGAAATTTTCAATTTTGTCCTCTGAAACTGTTGACAATTTTTCCTCGGAAAACGTAGAAAAAATTGTACATTTGTCCTCGGAAATTGTTCAAATTTTACAAATTACTCGGTATAATTCAGTGAAAATTGTTCTTATTTATACTTGGAATATGTTAATTCTTTCGTAAATATCTCCTAACCTCGTAGAAGCATTAATTTTAGGCGTTACAAAATTAAAACGCTGAATTTCCTTGACTTTTTCAAAATGAGTCATTCTTTCCTGACCTTTTCAGACAATAAACATTGCAGGCTATCAAGTGGTCGGAGAATAAATTCAGTATAGCATAACACGACCAGAGGACGTTTTGTTTTTATTTAAAACAACGTGGCATTCTTCAAGTTTCCAACTAAACGAGAAATACAAATTAATTACATCCAATCCAATCATGGTCTATGACTTGGATGTAATTAATTTGTATTTCTCGTTTAGTTGGAAACTTGAAGAATGCTACATGGTGGCGAAACATTGTTTTAAATAAAAACAAAACGTCCTCTGGTCGTGTTATGCTATACTGAACTTTTCAGACAATTTCAATTTCCCTGGGTTTTCCAGGCGCCTGGGGGTACCCTGTTTACGCAAAAAAATTATGAAGCAATTTATTTAAAAATTACGTGGACCAATCAATGTAATTAACTAGCAACAATTAGCAACAAAAAAGTTCCTTCAACGTGGAACCAACTTCACGATAAGCTGATTCCGACATTTTTTTTGGAATCATTCCGTAATTGTTAGCCCGGGCCCCGGCTTCAAAAGTTTCTATATTCGGAGGGAATTTCCCGAGAAAAATTGCCGCGAATGGGACCACGTTACCAAAACACGAGGGGAGGAAACCGCTAGCGGAAAAATTCAGGTTAGTAAGTTAAAAATGCTGGAAAAATGTGGGTTTGTGGAGTGCAAGTGGAGAACCCCCGGGGGAGGCCAACCTAGACCCCGATGGGGCAATAATGATGTCGACACACGCAATTCCAGCAGGTTTATTACCAGAGCTAAGCGCGCAATTGGGAGCGAACGCCCCCGAAAACGCACCCAATGTAAACAACCATCAAACGCACGCCATGCAATCGACGCGCACTTGAAAGCTTGGAAAAAACTATGGATTCCAATTCCATTAATTTCCGAAAAATCTAAAAGGTCACATCGTGACCATTGTCGTTTTGTTTGTTAGCGCTGACCAATTAATGAAGTCTGCCATTATCTTCGGAATAATGAAAATACAGTAGAACCTCCGTAAGTTGGCCACCCAAGGGCGGAAATAAAATGGTCAACATATGGAGAACGTATGCAAAATCATACATAGGATAATCAAAAATAGTGAAATCAAAATGCGCTAAGATTTTCACATGGTTTAAATATTTTTTCGTAAAAGAAGTGTCAATCTTGGTCTGCTTCTTATTCTTTTTAAAAATGTAAGTGGCAAAAAGCCTGGGCATTTATCTACAGCAAATGACTAGTTGCCTTATTAAGTGATTGATGTCCTCTTTTTTTGGTGTCTTTCAAAGGAGGGAGTTTTCCTCCTTTTCTGTTGCTGATCTGCATTTTCCATTCCATATATCTCTTGTTAACACCAAAATGTTCTGCCACCTTTCTCTGGCTGCTGCTTTCCAGAAAATGTAAAAGATCTACCTTTTCCTTTGAGGTTTTTCCTTTGGGCCATCATGTCACAATCAACTGAAAATTTTCAGTAATTGTAGGATGAACCAACAATTCAAACCAAAACTTTGGTTTAAAAACAGTTTCTGCACGCAAAAAAGTACTTGCATGTTAACTATAGGTCAAAGACTAGCTACACAGCGAGCGATTAATCATACCTAGGTCAGCAAAAGGGTCAACTGGTCAGGTTATAGAGGGTAAATTAACATTGAGTGTCACAGCCAAAGTGGTCAACATACAACTTACAGAGGTGGTCAACATATGCATGCATGTCCATCTCCCATATATTATGTTGACCAACCGATGTATGAACATTTGGTCAACAAAGGAGGTGGTCAACATATGGATGTGGTCAACTTAGGAGGTTCTACTGTAATTTCATATAAATGAAATATTTTGACAAAAATGTTTAGCTATTAAACCACGCAGTTATCGATGGTAAAACGCGAGGTACTGTTGCGAATTTCGTGTTTTTTTTGTAAGTTTCCCCAAGAGTCGATTGTTAAATTCTGTTATTTTTATTTTGGTTGATATGTTGCGTGGTTTGATCCTTAGATGGCGCTTTTGTAATTACAAAAGCGCCATCTATCGATCAATAACTAATTTGTTTAAAAATTAACGTCTGGATAATTTGTGGATGTACATATTTTCACAAGTTTCTTACCTTTGTTTTATATATGGAGGAAAAGTTGTACAGTCGAACCTCGTTAAGACGAATCTCAAGGAATGTCAAAATGGCTTAGTTTAAACCGTATAGTTCGTGTTACCAGAAGTCAAACAAAACATGACTTCCGCCAATTAGAACTAAAGTTTCGATTGAAGATTGGGTGAAAACCTACCCCACGTTCAAGTTATGTGAATGTGAAGGTGCTACGAAATTTATCAAGGAATTCTCCATTATTACTAACGTACTTTTTTTGACGTGGAACAACGAATTTTTTTCATATTTTGTTCATAGTTTGTTTTAACGTATCATTGCGCGAATGAGCCTCGAAAATCCATTGTATTTATCCGAATATTTGTAATATACGAATTAGGAATGCGTCATAAACGAGGAAATTATAACATTATTCGTCCATAGGATGGGGACTGGGAAATGGTTTCTTTCTATCAAAAATTCGTATAAAGCGAGTTCTTCTTAACGAGTTTCCACATTGAAAATATTTTGTCTACAACTGCAGTACATGCACATGTACTGTACGTGTCCATGCAACACTCCCATTAGGAATTTCACGTTTCGTAACGTGTTAAAAAAACAGCAGCTAAAAACTTCCTGATTTTTTGCTCTAGATGGCGCTTTTTAAATTCCAGCAATTTTTTTTTTCAATTTGAAGTAAATGCTTGGAAACATAGGTAACGGTATATGAACATGAAATTCACATTTCCTAGTCATTAACATAGATGGTTGTAAAAGTTCTTGAATGATCAAAAAATTTGATAGATAATGTTTAATGCGATGCCCAAAGCTACCCCAGCGCCCCCTGGCGGATTCATCAGTTCGCTGTTATCTATTTGCGGCGCCCCGTAAGAGCGTTTTCGTCTATTCCGGATGCGGAGGTTTTTACTGCCGCTATTATTCGTTATAAAAATAGCCCGGGACGGGGACGAACTGTTAAGGAGGGTTGCTCATGATTTTTGGCAACGTGTAAACTGCGGCGCTACAATCATGGCAAAGGTGCGTTTGCAGCGCCATTGAGGGAAAACCCAGAAGCTGCCGCCAGGGCTTCCTTCCGCTTACTTTTTAGGTAACCTTTTGCAAGGCCAAGGACCCTACGAAAGTAGTCCGTCCCGTTGGCAACGTCTAAGGACGATAGGGTTAGCACGGTGGCGCCATTAACCCTCCCTCCCCCCTCCTCCATCTTTATTTTTAATTTCCTCTTGAAGAAGTGCCGAATCAGTAATGGCGATGAGCCTGGCATGTCTTCAAAAATTCGGTTAAAAATTGTTGGGTGGAGGGATGTTCACTTCGTATTCTTACGCCTCACTCGTTTAAGTTTATTGGACTTGATTCTAAAAAGATATTTCAACTCGGTATGTTCGAGATATGACATGTTGTAAGAAACGTCTAAAGTGTTTAGCAGTTGCACTGAACGCTTCATAGATGGCGCTGGGAACTTGGAATGGAATACCCGTTGCTGAAGCCCAAACCAAAGGGTATTTCTGGTCGCCATTTTGTTGGGGCATGCCCCATGTTTTGTATTTTTTCTAAATGATGGTTTTATGCGCTATTTTGCCTGTCTTTGCGCTCATTCATCAGAATTATTTTTTTCATTTTGAGAATTTGAAACAGCGCCACTTAGCTGCAGTCAGAGGCGAATGCGAATACCACCAAAGGGAAAAAAATGGTTGTACAAATGGGTCTGGAAACTTGACAAAAGTTCAGTGATGCAGTCAACCTGCATCACGTGACCATAGAACATTGAGGGAATGGGATCGTCCATATAATAGGCCTACGTCACGTGGATCCCATAATCGCGCCACAGATCTTATTTTGGATCTTTGTCACGTGATCGAGTTAATGTCAATATACAGGCTGTGATACAGGTACATGTATGCAAACTTTACAGTAAGGTGTATGGCAATTTACAGAATTCGAATACCCTACAATCCAGGTTCTTATGCAGGGTTGCAACAGACCTGGAAAAGTCAGGCAACTTGAAAATGTCTGGAAAAATCAGGGAAGTCGAAAATGTCTGGGAAAGTCAGGGAAGTCGAAAATGTCTGGAAAAGTCAGGGAACGTATTCGAATGTCTGGAAAAGTTAGGGAACGTATTCGAATGTCTGGAAAAGTGCCTGGAAGTGCCATATAATGCCTGAAAAAGTCAGGGAATGTATTCGAATGTATGGAAAAGTCAGGGAAGTCGAAAATGTATGGAAAAGTCAGGGAAGTCGAAAATGTATGGAAAAGTCAGGGAACTCGAAAATGTATGAAAAAGTCAGCGAACTCGAAAATGTATGAAAAACTCAGGGAAGAATGATTTATTTAAAAAAAAGGCACAGAAAATTCAACGTATTAATGTTGTCACATGTCCAAAATCAATGCTTCTACAGTGTACGTGGTTAGCTCAGGGCCCATTTGCAAAATTTTTGAACAGTTTTCGAGGACAAACTTGCAACATTTCCCACGTTGTCCGAGTGCAAATTTGCAAAACTTATAACATTTTCTGAAGACGAATTTTGTAAAATGTTAAATATTTTCCTTCGTTAATTTTGAAATGTTTTCAAAAATTATCATTTTTAAATTTTGCAAAATATGGAACATTTTCCTGCATCGATTTTGCAAAACCGCGGAATAATATTGGCACGTGTCAATTTTGACATTGTTTTGATCAGGAAAATTAATTAAAAAACCTGGAAAAGTCAGGGCGTTTGCATATGAAATTTCTGTTAATTGTTATGGACTTTTATTGGATTACGTCAATACAGGGTGCACTTTGCACCACCGTATTCTAGCACGTTAAATACTCCTTAAAATGTAATTTTGGGCACGTAGTACCTCACCGAATTTTGAATCCCATGTAGTAATAAATATATTTTTGTGATTTTTGTATTGGAATTGACGTAATCGTGCATCCTGCTTATTTGAATAACATTACAAAACATAATTTGTAAAAAACGTGGCTAATGTCAGTTTCAGTTACAAAACTAAACAAGTTAGTTGGAATTGGAAGTTCTTGCTGTGATCTCTATCTGGGCCACCCTCTTTGGTTTCGGCGCAGCGCAGTTGGCAGTTTGGGATAGTAATTTCAAACTGTTCCAAACTAAATTAGTAACAACTTGTCGTTTTCAGTCGTTTACAAGTTAGATAAAATTAAGTTTTTATTCTGATCATACTGTAGGTTTCAGGTTTGAAAAACAATTTCAGAACACCCTGTAGCTAACTAAACTAAATTTTTAAAAACTTGTCATTTTCAGTCGTTTACAAGTTAGATGAAATTGGAATAGTTTTACTTTCACCTTATTTGGGTTGCAGAAATGAAAAACTAATTTCCGAAAACCATGTAGCAGCAATTGGCAGTTTGGAACAGCAGATTTTAACTGTTCCAAACTAAATTTTGTAACAAACATGGCTGGTGTCATTTTCGATCGTTTTCATGTTACGTGTACATGGAATTGGAATAGTTTTTACTTTGATTTTGGGTTTCAGAATTGAAAATCTAATTTCCGAACACTCTGTGTAGCTTCGCAGTTTGACAGACTGAAGTTATTTTGCGGATTTTTTTTTTCTTCGTGAAAGTTGGTCCTACTCGCATTTCGATTTCATGAAATGTAAATCTTCAATTTCTATGGTCGCTTTTTACGAGTCTTCATACCTTAAGCATGTCGTTGAACCTTTTTTGACAATTTTTCATCGCAGTCTGCTGAACTGCGATAAAAATGCTCGCATGTTTTGCCTAGCGGCCCAGCCAAGCGTGATTCACCGTCTCCCTATCTTATTTCACATTCCGTAAATGTAACTTTTTTTAGGATTTACAACATGTTTTCTACATATATTACCGTGGAAATAATACTCGGGTTTCTCAAATGCGCCGCCGCACTTCCGAGTGATTTGAGTACGAAATGTACATTATCCCGTAGGCTCTGTACCTTTATGTGATGCTGCCCCCTAAATGTTGGCAACCTCTGCGAACACCGAAGTGCGTGATGATGGCCGTTGTTAAGGGGCAGCACTAAGGGCCAGTAGAACCTCATTAGGACGAACTCGCTTAATACAAATTGCTGTAATTAAGTGACATGATAAGTCAATTCGCGTTTTTACGCACCTCCTATTTGCGAAAACAACATTTTCCTCGAACTATTGATCTGACCTCGAAAGGTATGCCATAGAGCTAATGGATAATTTCCCCAAATGGAGTCGGATTCTATAGTTTTCCGAATTGGTAAAAGAGGGAAGAATGTTTGAAATAATTACATAAAAATAATTCTATTTCCTAACAATGTCAGTACGTTGCAGTGATATTTTGGGCTCTCAAACATATAAAAGTGAGTTCAAATTGTATTTTTCTTTTGTTTAATGACATTCCCATTTATGAACTTATTTTACGAACTTTTTGGGGAAAATATGAACAGGTTACGAACCTGTTGATATTTCCCCCAACTGTACACATCCCCTCCTTTTTTTTTCAAACTCAATTTGCTCATACAGTGGATTTCACCGTTTTCCTTCAGGGGAATTTCCCCAAATGAGTTTGGATTCTCGAACCTTCCACATTTATAAAAGAATAATTTCATAAAAATTGATTCGATTTCCTAACTGATGTCACTAAGTTATAATAGAAAATGTTAGTGCTGTTGGTGATCGATGTTTTGAAATCTCAAACATATATATAAAAGTGAGTTCAAATTGTATTTTTCTTTTTTGAAATACTATTCTCATTTAGGAACTTTTTGGGGGAGAATTTTCCCACAATGGAAGTTCGTAAAAACGCGAGTCCATGCACTTTGAATTCTTACCTGCCATTCGACTCTGAAGAGAGCTGGGTATTTCTTCTTTTGCTCGACGAACTTTGGGAAGGAGGCTGTGTCCACGGGCTTCTTGGGAATTGCTGCAGAGACCTTTTGCTGTTCTGCAAGAACCAGCAGGCGGCTGTTGAGCAGCGACAGTTGCAGTTTGGTGGGCAGCGAGTTGTGGGTGGGGTCGTTGGCCGTCCCCCCACCTTCTTGCAACCGCCCCACGGGCACTCTTTTTTTTCGCTTGCCCATGCGTCTTTTACTCGAATTGTTATTGTTGACCATGGGCGATTTCGCAGCCGCCGCCTTTGACGTCGAAGTCCCCAAAGTTGCGTTTCGAGGGGGGCTCAAAGCCCCTTCTTCGATCCCGCGCTTGGGGGGTAGCGCGGCGTGGGGAGGAACTCAGATGCCGAACTTGCGCATGGCACTCCGGAGATCACGATCGCACCGTTTTTTTCTTCTTTGTTCTTGCTTCTGATGCTTCTGTGGGTCAGCACAATTCCAGAGATTTCAGAAGCTCGGTTGCATGGCCTGGAGAACGGTTCGGGGAATGAAAATTGACGAAAAGTAACTAGTCTCTCGCGTTTTGAAATGTTGAAAATCCCGTTCCGAATCAGGCTCGAAAACTTCGATCCTTGAAATTCAAAACCTTTTATCCTTGAAATTCAAAACCTTCGATCCTTGTAGTTCAAAACTTTCGATCCTTGTAGTTCAAAACTTTTGATCCTTGTAGTTCAAAACTTTTGATCCTTGTAGTTCAAAACTTTTGATCCTTGTAGTTCAAAACTGTTGATCCTTGTAGTTCAAAAATTTTGATCCTTGAAATTAAAAAATTTTGATCCTTGAAATTAAAAAATTTTGATCCTTGAAATTCAAAAATTTTGATCCTTGAAATTCAAAACTTTTGATCCTTGAAATTCAACACCTTCTGTCCTTGTAGTTAAAAACCTTCGAATTTTTAAAGTTGAAAACATTCGATCCTTAAAGTTTAAAAATCTTAAATCCTTAAAGTTTAAAAATTCGATCTTTTATAGTTCCTTAAAGATCCCAAAAACCTTCGATCCTTAAAACTCAATCCTTCGGTCTTTAAAAGTTCCAATTCTTCGATCCTCGATGTTCAAAATCTTCTATCCTTGAAGTTCAAAACCTTAAAAGTTCAAAGTATTCGATCCCCAAAGTTGAAACCTTCGATCCTTAATATTCAACTCTTTCCATTTTTAAAAGTTCAAAATCTTCTATCCTCGATGCTCAAAATCTTCGATCCTCGAAGTTTAAGATCTTCTATCCTCGAAGTTCAAAACCTTAAAGTTCAAAGTATTCGATCCCCAAAGTTAAAACCTTCTATCCTTAATACTCAACTCTTTCCATTTTTAAAAGTTCAAAATCTTCTATCCTCGATGCTCAAAATCTTCTATCCTCGATGTTCAAAAATCTTCGATCCTCGATGTTCAAAATCTTCGATCCTCGAAGTTAAAGATCTTCTATCCTCGAAGTTCAAAACCTTAAAGTTCAAAGTATTCGATCCTCAAAGTTGAAAACCTTCGATCCTTAGCATTCAAATCCTTCGATCTTTTAAAAGTTGGAATTCTTCGATCCTCGAAGTTCAAAATCTACGATCCTCGTAGTTCAGAACCTTAGATCTTGCGTCGAAATTCCGAATATGCACTTCGTCCAAATCCTTCGGAGCTAGCGGACAAAAGAACGGAAAATCCTGCCGAAAATCACAACTTTTCGCAAGTTTCGCACATCCACTAATAAGCTCGGTCGTTTTTTTTCTTTTTTTTTTTCCTGATCTCCGATTCCTAACTTTTCGTAAATTCGTTCGCAAACTTAATCCCTAGCGCAGCGTCGTTGAAGGGCATCCGTCCCGATGCGGAGCTGGCCGAGAGTGGGGCTTGTCTTTCGCCCAAATGGTATCCAGCCAAGTTTCGGTGGTGACGTCATTGTCGACGACGAGCAAGGTTACCACGGATTCGGCCAAGTTTTGGTTGTTGGTTTTTTTCTTTTTCTATTTTATTGCGTGTTTCCTACGAATATCCGCACCCCGAATTAACACTGGAGAAGTTGCGTGGAGAAGCCGATCATCCTAAATGGGGATGAAAGAGGTGCATGGTGTGGTTGCCCATGTTCGAGGGGCAGCCTGCTAACCTACAAAATCGCACTTATCGAGATTTTATGTAGTCCAACTCTTGCACGAAAACTGTTTTCGACGCTCTCGCTCGTTCGCTTTGGACGAGAATAACACACGATTTCGGGGACTTTCTCCATCACTCGGGATTCGCGCGGGCATTTTGGGGAAAGCGTATGGCGGCGCCTCCGAGCGGGATTTTCGTGAAACTTCTAGAGGAGTTGAGGTAGCTTAGTCTGGTTAGCGTTCTCGTCTCACCTTCGGTTGACCCGGGTTCGATTCCAGGGTCGCCTATCCTCGATTGTGGCTTTTCATGGTTTCCCACAATCCTCCCAGGGCCATTAAATCGGCCATGACCGTCTTCCTATCCTATCCCTTCCTATCGGATTGAAGTATTGAGGAGATATTGAGGTATTGAGGAGATATTGAGGTATTGAGGAGATATTGAGGAGGTATTGAGGAGATATTGAGGTATTGAGGAGATATTGAGGTATTGAG
>JAQGBX010001021.1:0-28172 GCA_034698745.1 Megaphyllum sjaelandicum
TTAAATTGAATGATGATCCCCTCTGCCACATGGTACTATGTACTGACTGCAGAGTAAAGAATAGAATTAGAATTAGAGCTACATTAAAAATTGATGAAAACCCCTTTCATTGTATATCGGGTACTTCCTCGTACTTCCTACTTTGAAACGGTGACCTTTCGACTGGCAGATATTCTCGGAATTATTTATGCCTTTGATGTAATGCGTCTGAATAATTTATTTGTTTATGGAGACCTCTTTGTGCATACATGTTTTAATGAGCTAACCCTTGGTAGCATCTATTTGCTCTGTTAATTGATGGTATGATTTCTGCACGAGGAAGCAGATAATTGGGAAAAGCTTAGTTGTTTTTGCCAGCCAACATTGTTTACTTTAATGCCCTAATGATCCGAATCAATCTCATTTCATTTGTGTGCATAAAAGCCTAGCTCAGGTACGTTAAGGGTGTTTTACAAAAAAATCCAGTGCGTAGTGCAAACCCTTTGTTAAAACAAGCATTAAATAATAGATCAAGGCAGCCGTCAGTTATCAATGTTAATGCTACTCTGGATTCTTTCCAGTTTATTTTCAGGTTGTATCGGTGCAGCAAAGTTTTACCTGAAGTTTGTAACTAATTTGCCATTTAAAGTATGATTTTTCTGTGTGGAAAAGCAAACTTTTAACTCGATTGATTCCAGAGCAGCTTGCGTCCTATCCGATGCTACTTTTAGGCTATCGTAGCAACGAATTGTTTTTATCTGTAAGCTTTGTTATTGATTTTGGCTAAACTTGTAGTATAGAGGCAAAGGTATCAACCCACTTTAATAACGTTGACAAGAAATGGAATTCCTATAGCTTCCGGGCAGCCTTCGTCCATCTGCTTATTGAGAAGTTTTCATATGTCTTTAGCAAAGGAAGTTCTTACTTACTTTCAGGAAATGACATGAATTGGGAATTTTTTTTTGATGATATGTGGAGACAACCGACTAATAATCCGGATTTTACTAAACTTTTACTAATGTCAAAAGTACAGAGGAACACGTAGAAATCCGGATTATTAGTTTGTTTAGCCAAGCACATGTAGCCCGAAGCTATTGAATGCTTATTATTATTATTTGTGTTTTGGTACGCTGATAAAAACTGCTTAATGTACCACTTCAGGGCAGATAAGATGCACATAAATTAAAATATTTTCAATAAAATTGTTCTTCTACGGTTATAGGAATTGTGAAGATCAAATTTCCCATGCATAAATTTCAAATTGAATATTTCATTATCTACCTGATATTGCGGGAATTAATAGGATAAAATGCGCTTCATTAAATTCTACTTATTTTTAATGAAAAATTAATGCGTGGAACGTGAGATGCACATTATCTACTAGTTTTTCTACATTTTGGTTACTCAACCCTGGGTCCACACTAACCTACCTGTACATTAATTATCCTTAGGCCAAAAAAAAAAAATGTTGAAAATATTGCAATTATGCCTAAAACGTTTTTCGAAAATTTCCGGTAGACAACGGCCACTAGCAGACCCCCTTAAAAATGCACAATATCCACATCTTAGCATTGGCAAATACATGCATTATCTTTTGAAATGGTGGAATTTTTCATGTCCCCATAAACGGGAAATCTTTCCAAAACTTGAAGTTACCAGAATGACATGATCTTCTTCAAGCATCATATTCAGCGAAACATTTGCATCTGGGCTTTGAGAGCATCTGGTGCGTCAGCACATTCTCTCCCAAATGCACCGAACAATATGTGAACAAAACAAGTTAATTTCAGCGCGAACGTGGCTACTTCAGCTCATATCCTGATTAAAAAAACGCCCACATTTATAGCGAAAAAAAAAATGAAATAGACCATACTGAATTTTGTATGCAAGGGCGACAAGCCTTTCTTGGCATGCATGCCTACAGAATTTCTAATGAAACTGTTGACTCTTTTTAATTGCATGAGATCTAGCAGCTGCTTCGCATCTTCCAGGCACAAAGTTTTTTAATAATGCAGGTACTAAGCGCTAATTTGAAGTCTTCCTAAGCCTACTTACCCCCAAAGTGGTGTTTGTAAACACATTGAATCTCAAACATAAATCTTTTTGAATCTCGTTTGGGAGACCGCTTCGGCTTTTTCCTTATTTCCCCAGGCGAATAATTGTCAGCAGAGAGCCTCACTCGTAATTGCATTATGTTTTTTTCTGTTTTATCGAACACGGGCAAAATCGATATTAATAACTTACTCTTGAGTGAATGTATAAAAGCCACCTTAAGCTTTAGCTCATGATAAATCAAGCTTCTCATTCGTATTCAAAGTGCAAGGCCCTCATAACCCATCCGATGCAACATTTGGCTTATGCTGAATAAATTGCAGAATTATTCCAGAATGGGCCGTCAGCTGGAAAATGATGCCAATTTGCATGGGGCTATGAAGCCCTTCAATCCATTCCACTTTTGTCCCCATCCTTCAAACGAGTCGCCTTCTTGCGATAGTGCATTTGCTGAGTACCTTATTATTTTTTGCAGAAAAGCAGATGCATGTTTCGCTTTTTGCCCATTTTTCATTGTTTTCGATTATTGCGAAAGGCAAGTTCTTGATGAATTATTGTTGATCGTAAAATCAAATACCTGCAGCGGTAAACACGTCCAAGGATATTCATGTCTTAAGAATAAGAATTTATTCTCCCGTAAGTCAAATAATTCATTCTTTTCATAAATGTTACTTCAGATACCCGTAAATTGAAAATTTCCCTGGTGATTTATTCTTCAGTGAGGAAATGTAGCAATAATTCTGGATGGAATCTGGGACCCGTGGATGGAATATGAAATCAAAGAACTTTTTGATTTTTTTTTCTCCAAATTTACTCCCAGTATTCAATTGTTTGAGTTAACTGGAAAATTAAGGATGTTTTAAATAACTTTGAGGAAGTTGCGAATAGTTTAGTTTATTATTTATTGTTTTTTCAAATTAAATTTATTAAATTCCATTTTAATTAATTTTAGAGAATTCACGTACATTATAGCGTTTTGATCTATCCGAAATATAAAGCGAAGAAATGAAAATTTGTTGTGCATAAATATCGAAAATCTTTTAGTACAGTCGAACTCGGATAAGTGAAATCCCAGGCGGGTTTTCACTTATTTTGTCACTTGCTTGATCATTTTAAAATAACAATAAAACCATTCGGAAATTTACTAGGAAGCATGTCTGATGCAAATGGGATTCATTAAAAGACTCTCAAAGTCTTTTAATGTACCAACCCTAACATTAAAATAATCATAACAACTGGCAAACTTCCGGCAAACTTAACCCCCACAAACTTCCTTGAATTGTTCCTTGGCAACATTCAAGAGCACCAAAGAATTAAATATCCAAACCACAATTAACCTTAATCAACAATCACCCAACTAATACACAATAACCCATAGAAAAAACGGCCAGAAGGGGCAGAGTCCCCTTAGTGCTGAAACTTCTTCTTCTCTCAAAACTGCCCCTGGTCAAAGGTTGCCTATACACATCCGTGTACATAATGGTTGCCGCTTTACAGGGGCAACGCACGTCATTTATTTTTGGTCACAAAAAATAAGCCTCACTCACTTACCTTATATTCCAACAGATTTCTAAAATACTTCATTACTTCCGAAAAACGAGCACTTTTTCAGTTCGGTGACCTTCGCTTTGTAGAAACAGGTGATTTCTCCAACATCAAGGACGGATAAGAGTAGGTAGAGGGATCATTGAGCATGTGCATTTATTTTCTTGTTAGTCATTGTTGACAATATTTGCTTCATCATCTTACAAAAGCAGTAAAACCATTCGGAAATTTCCTAGGAAACATAAGTCTGATGCAAATGTGATTCATTAAAAGGCTTTTAAAACTCTGCCCCTGATCCGTGAACGTAAAGGTTGTCGCTCTACAGGGGCAACGCACTTCATTTAGTTTTGGTCAGTGTATGGGTCATTTATATGCAATGAATTTAAAGGTCATATTATGCAGTATTCTAGATAGAAAATGTCAGCGATGGGGCTTAGGTTGCTTCTCGTAATTCCATAAAAATAAATTCGTCGTCATAGGGATAGCTGAAGTAGTCGACGTTTCGCAAACATTTTGTAGAGGGAGAAAATGATGAAATCAAATCTGAAAATTGCAATATTGAATTTCTGCCGATAAGATCACTTCCTCAAGGGCCACGCATCCATGGCATAATATGGATACTTTAGAGATCTCGTTGGTTCATATATTTACATTGGTTCATATACGCTAAAAACGGATAGCATATATCTCATTAAGGAGCTTTTCTTTTTAAGCTTTGGAAGAAACAAACGTTCCTTAAGTAGATTCAAGTTCTCTACTTTTTTTGTAATAACAACTACTTCGAGAAGTGCAGATGGCGCCACCATGATCCCCACATTCTGAAGCAGGTTCACAGGTTGGGATCTATGGCGTGGTCCCAGGCCAAGATCCTTGGTGGGCCCCTTATCTACCACAGGGTTTTCTCAGACCTGGAAAGCCTGTAAAACTTAGAAAATAATGACATTTTGAAAAAAGGCAGGGGGATTGAACGTATTAATGTTGACAGCTCAAGGCCCATTTGCAAAAGTTTTCAAATTTTCTCATTACAAATTTCTATTAAAAACAAGACACGACCTAATTTATTTTCCTTCAAGTTTAAACTTGAAGGAAGAATAAACTTGAAGAATGTCAGATGAGTGGCAAAACGTTGTTTGGAAAATAAATTGCATGATGGTCACAATTGCTAACAAAGGCAGAAATTAAGATGTTTGGTTGTTGTTTAGTCTTGTTGGGCAGGAAATAACTTGCTAGAGTGCTTGAATAAAGGGACAGGGTCCCGAAACGTAGCAAAGCAAAATTGCTGTTTGGTCGTTCATGTCATCGAGGATAATTTAAATTGATCGTGTCTTGTTTTTAATACCGACAACTTGAATTTGATGATGCCCATTTCAAATTTGCAAAATGTTCACCAATTTAAGAGGACAAATTTTAAAAATTTTGAATGTTTTCCGAGGATAAATTGCACAATTTTCAAATGTTTTGGGGAACAGATTTGTAAAATGTTCAACAGTTTCCGAAGAGAAATTTGCAAAATTGTCAACCTTTTCAGAATACGACTTTTCTACATTTTCCGAATACAAATATTGTCAAATTGCCATGCTAAATTTTCAAACTTTGTAACATTTTTCTTTGTTAGTTTTGAAAAATTGTCAAAATTGTCATTTGGATATTGTACTGTGTCGATTTTTAAAAATTGCGGATAACATTGTCATTGGTCAGGGAAATTATTTTAAAAACCTGAAAAAGTCAGGGAAGTTGAAAACGAAATTTCTGGGGGAACCCTGTACCAGTAATGGTATGTTGCTGTACTGGATTTTGGTTAAAATACGCCAGTTTAATTTTAATTTAATAAAAAAAAACCTATATGAACCACCACACTAGAGCCCTTTGTGGAGGCCATCAGCGCCACTGTCCGCCACGTTTCTGGGGCGACTTACAGCGCCATCTATAGCGGATTGTTCCAACGAATCGCGAATATGAGTTCTGGACGCAAGAATCTGCAACCACTACGATCTGCATGGTTCAATAATGACCTAATGATCAATGAGTTTCTTTATTCTCTTAAATTCTCTGAATTGGCAATGTATTAATTTATACATGCGTGTATATAGGGAAGACTTAGGATATCATAGTTAGGCTATGTTAAGTTGGCAAATACGGCTTTCAGGCGCTTTCATCAAACAACGTGACCATTTCTTCAAATTCAATACAAGATAGTAGACACGCGCTTGGAAAGAATGTATTATGGCAACAAGTCAAAAGTGTATATACGACAAAGCGTTGTGGTCCCAGTTAGAAACGAAGTAAAAATCCAAGGTTCGAATATGCGTCGAGGTTGGCTAAGTGGAAAAAAAACCTACAAGGGCAATTTTCATACATACCAGCCAACCGAATTGTTCCGAGATGGATTCAAATTCTCTCTAAGAAAATGAAAAAAAAAATAAGGAATTGGATGCAAATTTCCAGCGTCATGAAGCAGAAATTGGTTTTCTTTTTCAGTATCACACAACATAATGGCAAAAGCGCACAGATTCACGAGCAAATTGAAAAAAGTGACACAATGATATCGAGAAAAAGTAGTTACAGGGTGCAACCGACTATGTATCGCGAGGTTGCGACAAGTGGCGCGCGCAAGTGCGAAAAGTTCCTATTTGGGAACTTTGAAGATTTTCTACGAAAAAGGGGAAATACAATCATCGCAATGTCCCGATACATACATCACGCGGTTTCCCGACAGATAAGGTCCAATACGGCAATAAAATCCGACAATTTGTTGGCATCGAAAAATTCTGCATTCCTGATATGATTCATGCTCAACTTCTTGAAGTGATATAAAGCAAAACCAGAGCTATCTTTTCCCTCGCCTGCTTTTCAAACGCCCACGAATTCGTTCGCAAAACTCTTGAAATTGAAAGCATCCCATTACCCATGACGCTTCGATGTCATTACTTACAGTGGAAAAAAACTCAGCTGCCATCCTTGCCAATTAGAAAAGAAGTTTTGACTGCAATTCCTAAAGAAAAGTTACTTTTGGAAATAAATTGAGGTAAAGTTATTTGACCTGAAAAGCGAACTTTTCACGTTCATTAATACTGTCAGGACCATCTGAGAGTGACGTTAAGAATGATCGCGTAGCTAGGGCGAACAATGTGGAATGAGGGCCGGGTTTGATGAAAATCCGGATTTTTGCATCATTGCTGGGGCATGGTTTGATAAATAGAGGCGCGGTTGTAGATACCGCCATTAATAATGACTATACAGATTGCACGCATCATTAATTCTGTCATGGTTTGGACCATGTACAGTAGGTTCCCCCCATAGACAACACTCTTATTTAAATTTCGAAACAGATACGCGTTTCTAAGCAAATATAGTCATTTGAAATGATCGTGAAAGGTTGAAATGTAATGAAAGCGAATGATGCAACCTTTTTTGGAGGTAATATCATTATAGTTGATGGCATTATTAATGAAAGTGTACAGTTCCCTAAACAATTTCGTGTTGTTGCTCATTAGGAGCGATACATGTACTTTCGTAATATATCCCTACAGTATATGCAGTACATGACAGCACTGTTTCAAAGGGAAATAGGGATGAACTAACTTGACAGCAGTGCTTTATTCCATCCTATGACGTATGTCTTTCCTGATTGGCTATCCAACAGAAAGAAACGTTTAGGCGTGACTGCAAAATATATATGACGTGTTTCTTTCCGGAAATAACTCGTTCATATATCTGGAAAGTTATTTACGAAAGAATTTTCCCAACTCACGAAGAAATATCAAGCAATAATATATCTGGAAATAAGTTTCGGGATATAATTTGCCTCGTGTGTGACGGCCTTTAGTTGGAGCACATTCCCATTCGAATTGCACCAAGAAAAAATACCTCATTTGAAGCAAGCACCACAAATTCAATTACTTTTTTTTTGCTTTTTTGCTGATATTCCATCCGATTTAATCATCTTTTGTGTGTGGGAAGTAGATGGAATTTACGTTTATTTGGTCCAAAAAAAATCGAACGACACTTTTGTAACTTTTTTGCCAAGACGCATATTTGTCAGTGAACCGTGAGCTCAATTGCAGTCTGAGAAGTGAGATACTAAAGTTTTATGTTTCGATGGAAACAATTGTTTAACAGTCTGAATGCACGTTCAACGTGTTTGGAAACGGTTTTTTCTTTCCAGTGAGCATTTTTAATGCAACACCATCAGATTTTAATTAAAGTTTGAGCCGATAAGGAAATGACGGAAATGAACATGATATCGGAGCGGCATTTTACATAACCATTCAATGAATTTGATTAATTAAATTTGACACTATAGAATTTCGCGAGAAATGTGAAACTTATAATTTGGTTTGATCAAAATGTGGTTTTGATAAGTAAACCTAATTAAGCGATTTGATAAATAAACGATGAAAATATGAAAATATCCTATTAGATGAAAATAAATTACTCGTGAACAAGATTTTTACCAGATGTAGAAACGTATGTCGCTTTTCATATGAGGTTCAAAAATCCTATCACTTTTTTCGATTATTCTTGAAAAGGAATAATTAATCTACATTAATTTGGATTTTTTAAGAATTATTTATTAAAAAAACAACTATAAAATGCACAAAAATGTAGGCTTCATATTTAAAAAAGAAATATAGAATAATGCAAATTGGATTTTTGTCAAAATTATTATTTTTTATTTTTTAAAAATAAACTAGAAAATGTACAAGAGTTTAAGAATTCAAGATGGCTGAATTTAAAATGCTTTTAATTACTAAACCTAATTAAACGATTTGATAACTAATTGATAAAAATAACAAAATATCATATTAGATAAAGATAACGTAGATGTCGCTTTAGATCTAAGATTCAAAAATCTTATCAAGTTTTTAATTATTTTGAGAAAAAAAATATGGGAATAATGCAGGCTGGATTTTTTTCAGAATTATTTCTTTTCTAAAAGTTAACTAGAATTTTTTAATTTTTTAATTTTTTTTTTAAATTAATGTAAAGATAAGCTGCTTGCAGATTTTTACTTTGAGATAAAAAAATAATCAAATCACGAGTAAAGAATATTTACCTCGCAGAGTAATTTATAAGATTTATGTTCAGGGTGTGAACGAAACAGTAATTTTTCTGCTAAAAAAAAACACTTTTCGCGCCAAGCCCACGTCGAATAATCAATTTCAATTGTCTGTTTTATGCGCTACTTTCTAATAGAGCAACTTGCCTTTTAAAACTACTACGTTTCACAGTGCACCGATACATTTTCAATTTATTAATGGAAAATTTAAGCCCCGAGTGTAAATTCAGAGGTGTGTGTCCCAGGAACGATCGTCGAGGCAACACCTCTTTTAACTCGAGTGATTTATACAGTGTCGTGTATCGATTTTTTATGACTATATCTTAGCCCTTTCGGCGAAAAAAAAGTTAATGGATTCTGGTAGGGAAGAAAAAGTGCTCTCCACTTAATCATGTTTAAGTTGCGTTCGCAATCTAGGCAGGAGACTACTTCGTATTAATCCACTGTACGTTATGCATCCACGAAGCACAAGCTCCAACCCGCAATTTGAAAGTTTTCAAAAAATTCGCGAAAAATTGACACTTTAAAACACATTAAAAACACAGCTTTTAAACACATGAATAACGCCTTCAAATGGTCTCAGTTTCGTGTCCCTTTCACCTTTCAGACAAATCCGAACAAGAGCCTATGCTGATATTAATTTGTTCCCATAGTTTGATGAGTGCGTGATAATGACAAAAATGATCACATAAATGTACATATATATATATTGATTGATATTCAACTCATAATTAACAGTTAACAGACTTGTTAAAACCAATGGAATAGTTTGATATATACTGTATACATAGTGTTTAAAAGTTATACAATTTGAAATACCGCAGCTTTCAATGCGAATGTACCTGGCAAATATATTTCAAGCAAAAAGGGAATTAAGTGTTGACTTAACAGTGCTACCAATCGCAGAATACGACAGCATTGGTAACGAAGCGATGTTAGAGAGCTGCTGATACATAGAAGTATGGAAATAGCTAGAGCACCAAAGGCGCTGGTGCTAATGGATATGTAACCTTTTCGTACCAAATAATGGTTGGGAAAAATTTGGAAAGGTACGGTTTTAGGCCCATTCAGCTACTCTATATCACTGGACTATCTGTGGACGTAAACTTTACAACTTGCTTTAGAATAAAATCATTAACTTAACTATTTTTGGCATCTATATTTTGGGTATTTTTTACCTTGTTTCCTGGAATCAGACCTCAAAGTAATAGCTTTTCCAACGTAATCCAGGGTGGGGCTCATCGCGAGAGGTGGAGTCTTATTCCAGGAAATAAGGTGCAATTTTTCTTTTTTTTTGCATTATGCATCTTTGCCTCGGGTTGGTTTGCAAGAATTATTCAAGGATTTTCGCTTCGTTCGATGCAAAATCGATGAAAAATAAATAAATAAAACCAAGGTTCTATGTTAACAATTTATGCATTCTTTGCAAGAAGTTCGCTGAATCGTAGAAAGTTGAAAATAACCCAAAACATACGTGCGCATACCGTATCAAATAATCGTGCACACGATTCGCACGAAAAAATGAAATTGAGTGGATGCAAAAAAAGATGCAAATTTTTGTTTGGAAAGTTTTTTTGTTTGGCAACTTTTGCCAAATGAACCACCCTTAAAAAGTAATAAAAAAAAAGCACAGTATGTACATAAAAACGTAAAAGCAACACAACTAAACGGATTCAAATCAGTGGCACAGAACGTGGGAATTAGATTATACAAAATTAGCATAATTCGGAGCTTTTCCCGGTAAAACCTAAGGGCGATTTACATGCATTACTATACGCGAATCACAGGTCTGTTCATGATAAAACGCACGTTGGGAATTGCACCATTTTTTCGCGCAATTTAATCGGCTCAGCTCAAGTTTTTCTCATTTGCGAGCTTGGTAAATCGTGTTTGAAATGTTTGTTCACACAGCATAACTATCGACTGATATGTTAGTGCTCATCTTGATGATGTTTGACACTGTTTCATACTGTCCAAATACTCTCAAACCAGTTAATTTGTTGCACAGTCAAGAATGTTTCTGACAGCTCTGATGCGATTTATCCTTGCCCTGATGGCCAGGTGGCATCGGACATATCTAATAAAATATTATTAGACCACATCGGGGATTGTAGAATGGAAATTCAGAAATCCACTCCAGACACCTTCGTCAAGTTTATTTTGTTTGAAATTGTTTAAAGTTTTACAATTTCTACAATGCATTGTTAAACTTGTTTTGTTGGATTATTTTCAAAGCTGAAGAAATTTGAATTGTTCCCGCTTAAATACCGCGGATGTACATATAAATATCAAAAGAGGTGAATAAATCGATAATTTTGAAGCAATTTTAAACCAACCGAAACATTTAAACTTCATTGAATAGGGATGTCAGATGATAATTTCATGGACCATTGGTGTCATGGCAACAACTTTTGGGAGAAATGGTTGGGACCTACCAAAGCGATATAATGAAAAACTTATTTCTCGGGAATCCATTTCTGAGGTTTTTAAAGTGTCAATTTCTAAGAAAAAGACACTATTAATTTTAGGAATCGATGATTTGAATATCCTTAAACCGGATACGCTAGAAATCAAATTCACGAGTTTTTATCAAAACTGGATATGTTATTTTCTCAATTTCCCCCTCGGGAATAACAAGAGTCGTTCATTTTCAGACACACTGCAGTGCTACCAGATATCAATCCCTAAAAATGTCATAAAATCTAAAATCAGGACAGCTAGTCAACCCAGGTCGACAATAATCCCGAATTGCATTCGATGATCATGCACTTTGGCAACACTGTCGACTGGCAACACGCTACGACATTTTTATGGTACATTGCCATATCGAGCTTTTTTCCGATGTTGGGAGGGAATTTACGGCGAAATTTATAGTTAACCAGCACTGCCACAATAAAGGGTAATGGCGACACGAGGCAACCCCGCATGACTTTGAAGCAAGCAGTGATTGCCTGCCACTAGGGGAGAAAAGCAGCTGCGTTTCCAATTCGAGGGGTTCGTTTAATCGAAGGGAAAATGGTATTTTGTGCAAAAAAGTGGCAAAATGTTGTAAAGTTGCGAAGCTTAAACCTACACGCTGTAAATATTTTTAATCGATAAAGCTGCTTATTTTGAATCCCCATTTGCTCTCCTTCACCTTGGAGGGAAACTCGATTCCTGCATCCATGGTACGATGCTGGCTGGAGAAAATGAGACTATGTGTCACGTAAACTCGATAGAAAACAGTAAAGATGTATAGTTTTTTCACAACACACCAGCACCGAGCCATAATTTCGCCAAACAAACGTCCGAGCTACTTCCTTATTCACGCTGAATTTGGCGTGGAACAAAATTTTTGCATAAAGTTTTTTTTTTGTTCTGTGAAGTTAAAGGAGAAGAAAGATTTAGAAAATGCACCGAATACAGAATTGACTGAACGTACATGTATTTATTCAAATAAAGCATAAATGTGCTATCCTGCAATTTTTTTAACGTTGAGCTACATTTGGGGGCTACATGATGACGTCATCATCAGAATTTTGGTGGGTGATGTCATAAAAAGAATATAACTGCATGAAGTCATCACCAACATTTTTATGGAAGACGTCATCAATTTTTTTTAAATTAATGCCGTCGTCTTGAGAATTTTAATGAATGACGCCGTCATGGGAATTTTAAGCAATATCGTCATCATCATTATTTTTAATCAACGACGATATTATCAGAATTTTGATGGTTGACATCAACATCAGAATTTTTAATGAATGATGACATCATCAGAATTTTAAAAGAATGGAGTATCACCGGAATTTTTAAGTCTTTTTCATTACGTCATTTTCAAAATTTAGCTGAATGACTTCAATATTATAATTTTAATGAATGACATCATCGTCAGAATTTTAAAGAATGGTGTCATCATCAGACTTTTTATGATTATCGCTATCATTAGAATTTAACAAATTCACCAGAATTTAACTAAATGGCGTCATCATCAGAATTTTTAATGAATGACGTCATCACCAGAACTTTAATGCGAAACTCTGTATTTACTCCCTTAAGTCAGGGAAAGACGTAGTTGTACGCCACAACAAAGTTTCTTGGAAAACTTTTCTAGTTTGACCATTGGGGCGTTGTTTTGTTACATTGTTTTGCGCAATAAACACTGAAACTATAAACAGCCGTGGAGAAATTTGCAGTCGAGTTTCAATTGTTGGCTATATCAGAAGCTGAGAAAGAGTTAAATCGACCAACTGTTAATCGGTTTAATGTTCCGAAATCCAGAACAAGAAATATTGTTTTTCTAACTCTTGAGGACGAATTCAGTTACGATATTGATAAACTTGAATTTAATCTGATGCAACATTGTTTTTTCAGTTGAGAAAATCCGAAAAGTTTAGCATGCAAAAAGAAACTAATGAGAAACACATTGAACATGTGCAGCTAGCGCAGCTCATTAGAATAAATACGGCAAATAAGGTGCTTAAAAGCTTTTCTTCTTACTCCTAATTCGTAAATGTGGTTAACTAAACTAAGTCCTGGAAGTCGGGTTTTATTTCCGTTATTAATAATCGAATTTATATGGCACTGCGTTGACGCATGCGCTTCAATTGGCGTCTGGGTGTTACATCTAACATCCACCTCAAACCGTTTTACGATATGCAATATGGAAACTAATTTAACGGAATTACACGACTGTAATCACGGATAACGAGATGCAGAGAGAGATCCTGTATGGGCATTGCGGGAACTGTCACGTGTTCGTACGGTGCTGGAGCGATATCACATCTAGTGTTGCGAGATAGCTATATATGCACGTGAATAAAAGATAATTTAAACACGCAGTAAATAAACGACGTGAGCCCATGTGTGTTTACAGACGCAACGGTTTAATGGAGTTTTATGGAAGTGGATACACCGATTTTTAATAGTCTATAAAGTTGGAAACGCGTTGCGACAATTAAGTGTGTCACGTGTTCAATTGCCGAACCTGGCTGTGTAACAATCGCAACATTTTTTGATGAATTTTAGCCCACTTGAATTGGTAAAATGCATCAGGAATGCATATTAATATTGCAAAATGGATTTCAAAATACAGTTTAAAGTGCATTTCATGGGAGAGCTCGTTAATGTATTTTGGACCGTGTCACGTGTTCAGTTGCCGAACCTGAGTAATTGATAACTTGTATTGTGAGTTTTTGGCCCAAATAAATTGTTAAAACGCATTAGGAATGCATTTTAATGTTGCAAAATGCAAAACACATCTTGGAGCGTGTCACGTGTTCAATAATTGCACCCGACTGTGGAATTCGTAACTTGTATGGTGAGTTATACTTAGCCAACATGATTTAGTCAAATGGTTCAAATGGTTTCAAAATAAATTCTAAAATGCATTTCATGGAAGATCTCATAATTTATTGTTGAGTGTACGCGTACGTGTCACGTGTTCGTGACGTTTTTGATGAGTTTTAGCCCACATGAATTAGTGAAATGCTTTAGACAAAATGTATTTTTTGAAATGCATTTCCCGAGAGATCTCATTAATTAAAAAACCTGGTTATGGAAATTTTTTTTGAAATTATTTTTGAAATTATTTTTGAGTGTACGCGTGCCACGTGTTCGTGACGTTTTTGATGAGTTTTAGCCCACATGAATTAGTGAAATGCTTTAGGCAAAATGTATTTTTTGAAATGCATTTCCCGAGAGATCTCATTAATTAGAAAACCTGGTAATGGAAATGTCCTGAACTGCGATAATTTGTAAAAAAAACGTCAATAATCCAGTAAAAAAATCCATCTATCTGTTACTCTAAAAACGATGGAAAACTGATATGTTTGATTTAGAGCAAAAAATTTGGTATAAATAAGGTGATGCGAGAATAGAACACGATGGAATATGTGGGCAACATCGGCATTCACTCGGGGGACATGTTCAATTAAATAGTGCTCTGTAAACATGTGCTAACGCTAAGGACGCTTCTAAATTTCATGATGATGCACATTCTCAATCAAAAGCTCTGTCATGCATCGCTGGCAAACCTGACCGTCTATCTTTGGACCGTTAAGAAAACGAGTGGAAGCCCTGCGTATTGGTCCCGAAGAAATAATCCTTTATTAGGATTTTCGCTGTAACAACACTGTAGAAAATCGTTTTTGGTCCATTGCACTGCTGTTGTTGTGCGCTGAGATTTGTCACGATGGATCTTTTAAATCCCTTTTACACCCCAATGCCGGTTGCAAATGATGAAAGGAAAGCCGTGCTGAATAAATATCATAAGCTCGTTCTAGGGAAAATCTAGGTGTAGTTTTTACGTAAACACTGCGGGAGTTGGATAAAACTTGCCAATTTCTGACATCCCGCATCAAGATATTTCAAGATAAATATAGATACGAGTTGAAAAGTTTGAAGTTAACCAAAAGCTGGATTGAGAAATTCACCGTAGTATATCTAATTCATTGATCAAGCAACGTACCAAGTAATGCCCTCTAGAGAAAACTTATCTAGTAACATTGCCAATTAGTGCAAGTGTAGCATGATAATTAGTGCAATTAGCAAAGAAAAGATAATTTTTGATGATGTTCTAAATGGAGAGAGACGTTTTAAACCATTTCGGCTCTAATGCACACGTTTGTCACCACTTTAGGTTTAAAAAGTTCAATGCTCAGTTGGATAAAATCTGCAGCTCAATTTTCAGTTCAATTACTCCTTATGGCATAATTGACCGTTAAAGAATTTCTCAGTGGTGTCATCTGTTGCCAAATCTAACTTACACCGAAAGATTTTGAGGATTCTGAGAAAAAAAATCCAACGTTTCTTTAAAAATTCCAGAGTCGAGAGTAACAGTCGAATCTTGTTAAGACGAATCTTAAGGGAAGTGAAAATTTGTTCGTTTAAACCGCAGTTCGTACTAACGAAAGTGGCTTTAAATTGGTACATGCTATCAGAAATTTGCATTAATTAGGTTCCACTGTATGGTCGATAGCATCACCAAGAGATGGTCAAATTTTCTAGAAGGAGGCTCGTGCTTGATTAGCGCCCGAGGCGAAACACCACAAAATGCGCCCCTTTAATGGTCATCAAACCATCGGGATCGCCAGTTTCTTTTATTATTGTTGCATGCTTTAAAGAACAAAAAGAATATCAAGCATAAAACACCATTAACAGGATTTCTTATAATGTATATGGCATTAACAGGATTTCTTATAATGTATATGGAACATAGCTGCTGTGTATTTGGGAATGCCAATTTGTGTTCGTTTGGCGCCCTTCTGATGACGGCGCCCCACTTGGGTACGTAACTGGGAGGAGCTAAGCACTTGCTACATGTACAAATACTCGTGTAATCAAATATGCATTTACCGAGGCAATGCAGAGTGATAATGTCTTATTTCATGAATTTGATATTAATCAGAGCATGATGATTCAGTCTACCATGACAATGATAAAATCCTAACGTGCTTGCGTATGATCAAAATGATCCTAACTTAAGAATGCTGGGTGTTGTCACATGCTCCGATCATGCACTTTTCTCTAATCATGGCATGCATCATTAGGGAAGGTGAATTAATTTGAACCCAGCAGGCAAATTCCAAATGTGTTTCATGCACTTTTGCAAGCTCCAATTCTGTAATGGCTAACAATTCGGCAGAAGGCAACCTCGTGACAATGGATATTTATCGGGTATAAAAACACGTCATTGGGCATTCTGTAGCTTCTCTTTCACGCTGCGAATTCCGACTACTCTGAAACTCTGTGTCCCTGGAGCTATGCAAGACTGTTTGCCTTTATCATTGGACGTAATTAAAGACGAGACTGCGAGTATGTTATGGCGTGTAAACAAACATTTCAGCTCGATTTTTGTTGGGGTCTTAACGACTTTCCTCGAGCAAGTGTTGCATTATGTACGAACGATCCACTGGGTCGAGCTTCGAAGACTTAAGATTCTTACGAAGCAAGTACTCACGTCGAAGCCCAGTGCAATAAAGCCAAGTCGCCCGGGGGAATTTCGGTCATGGAAATGGGAATTTAATGAAGCAGCCTCGACCAACGAGGACTGTCCGATTGTCCATTCGTAAGACAATCGGACATTGCATGAGGAATTGGGCATTGAAGTTTATTTCAGTTTTCACTGCGCATGCGCACCAATCGGGATTCGCCCTCCCTGATGGTTTCCGTTTTCTGCCACCAGTCGAGCGACACAACTGAAATAAACTCCAAAAAGAAAACGTTGAACGGCTAATGAGTCGTCCAATTTAGACACATCTAGACATTTTACCAATCCAGTTTTAAAGGTGGCACCTCTAGAGATTGGGAAGAGTTGGACAAAACGTCATAAATATATGTACACGAATAAAGATTCGGTCCAAACTCCTGGTGTCATGACCTCGTTACAAGCACATTGCACGTGAAGGCCTTCAATTTTTCAGTGTTTTAAATTTATTTTTTCGAGTTTTTGGATGAATTTTTTGCCATTTTTGCTTCGTAATTGACGCACAACGCCAGAGTTGCACGTACAAGAAATCGATGCAGTCGGCATTTGCTCGACGATGCCATTACCCTAATCTGATAACAATATGCTGGCTTGTCTCGACACCAAAACATTGCGTTAAAAATTCAATTTCTGAAGGTACGTTTTGTCAAGCATTAAAAATGCATAATATGAATTTTCACATCAAGAGCACTCACGTAAAGCAAGACAGCTTATATTGGTACTTTCAAGAGCACGCGTTTTGTTGTCCGATTTTAATTGCCAGGTGACAATTGGGCTTGCAGCATCGACATTTTCACATCATCCAAAGAAATTACTTTGGCATTATCATCCAAAGTGTCGCATATTGGACATCACGTGTTTTGCAAAGACTGCGACCGAATGTTCAAAAATATGCGCAGACGCAAAGAAGCGAATCTGCGATCAAGGGATTCGGCCATGAATGTACATGTACCAAAAAGTGAATAAATTCACATTTTTTTTAGGACATTAAGCATTTAGTTGACAATTTTTCTTGATGTGAAAATTCTATTCCGAAAGGAAAATGGAAGAATAATTTTTGACCCATTTATTTTAGTTTCAAAAATCAAGTTTTTCTCGAAAATTTCTTTGAACATCCATGCGCTTACATGCGGTAAACATATTAACGGTACTCAGGAGAAGACTTAGCTGCACGTAGATGTAAACTGAAATGTGGATTAGGCTCCGTCTGGTGGCGCATGCGCACTAATCACTTCTTGACCTACGTTAACATTTATCGTGAATACGATCGGCTCTTTATTAAGATTTGTAATAGAACTCACGATACATGTTAACGCAGAGCAAAAATTCTTAATGCGCATGCGCCGCCAGGCAGAGCTTAATCTACATATACATGTACATTTACGTGCAGCTGCGTCATTTCCTGAGTACCGCTACTTAGAGGCTATGAAATAACCGTAATTTTTTGTACATGTACATGTTCTGATACCCTGTCCGGCGATACAGTGATTCAGTCTAGCAGCACTGCCCCACAAAACGCAAGATGGCTACCAAGGAGACGCCCAGATCCCTCCACTCTTTAGCACATAGCCTACATGTCCTTGGCAGCCATCTTGGCATTGCAAGTCGATTTTGACTTTTTCGTATCCGAAAACTGATCTCATGTTTTATGTATTGGTGCGGGAGCACCAATCAACCATGCACGAATCGGCCAACGGTCAAGCACTCAACACATCGCTGTCTACAAACCCCTCGAGGCTCAATGCGGCTCATCATTTTCTAGTGTCCCATCTTCAAAACTCCCAACTTCAAACTGCGGAAAGGGGGTGGGGGGGAGTCAGCAGCGACAGAGGGATATTAATACCAGTAGCCCAATTTGCAAAAATAGACCTATAGATAATGGACGTGACACTTAAGTTGCGCGGAGGAACACGTAGACATGACGCTCGGCGCCTCCCACATCCGGTCAATAATTAATGAAGCACGAATCCCTTTTCTCTAGATCCGGATTAAGGAGTGCAATCCAATGACAAAATCGTGTCGACGCCGCAAATTGCAACAAAACAAAGAGGCAAAAGGAAAAGCTAACTACGCTATAAAGCTAGTGGAAATGACTTTTTTTTCACGTACCCTCCCAAAAATACGCCTATTGAAAAACAGCGAGGCTAAGGATGGGGGGAAAACCTGCGCCCGTCGTTTTTTAGATTTTGCTTTTGAAAATGCCGAACTCATTATTTGCTGAAATCGCCTTAATTGGAAAGACGGTAAAGATTCGCTGGAAATCCTTTCTTACCGTAATGGCACAACGTGCGCATGCGCACTCATTAACTCGCGCGCGCGCGACTCGCCATTCACAGTTTTCGACGGTGATGAGGCAGAATCTGCGCCTGCTCTTCCTCTTCCTCCGCGTCGGAAAAGGGGTCCGTCTCCTGGTCAGGCGAAGGTAGAAACGGAAAGGTAGGAGCTGGATCGCTGCTGCTGAAGTAGAAGGGAGCTGCCTCGTCCCATCCTTCCTCGTCCTCGTTCGTGAACTGTGGCGTTGAACGACGCTGCGGCGGGAGGTAACGTCGGATTTGAGATGACTTGGCCGGAAGTGATGCAGACGACATTGCCACTCTCGGAACCGGAACCGGCTTATCGTGCCACATGCCACTTGCTAAAGCTAGTGGAAGAAAAAAAGAACACTAGTAAATACATCGTCGTAGGACGCTGATAAGAACCTGCTGAAGTGAAAAGCGTTAAATCCGCAGCGACTCGTTAAGACGAATCTTAAGGGTCGTCAGGAGTTGTTCGTTTTAACCGTAGTTCGTATTATCGGAAGTCAGGCGAAACACGACTTTAACAACTAGTACTATGGGTTCGTCTAAGCTGGGATGAAATCCTACCCCACGCGCATGAATGGGAAGATGCGGCCACTTTTATCGGGGAATTTCTCCTTATTCTTCTTGGGATTAACTCGAAAATTCCATTCGTTTTAGCCGAAAATTTGTAATATCCGAATTCGGAATTCGTCTATGTTCGTTCATGCCCTTAGACGGGGACTGGAAAATGAGTTCGTACTATCATAAATTCGTGTTGAACAAGTTCGTACTATACAAAATTCGTGTTAATCGAGTTCGTACTAACCGAAATTCGTATTAAACGAGTTCTTCTTAACGATGCTCCACTGTAATTATTATTTCAATAACTCCCCCTGAACATCGGCAACCATTGTCAGCTGGTGCGCTTGCGGTGATTGCCTACTTACAGGGGCAACGGCATTTTTTTGATGGAAGTTACTTTTTATGCCAGTATAGATTCTAACCTCATTAATACGAATTTGTTTAGTATGCAGTAAGTCTAATTTTAAATTCACGTCCTGCCCAGAATATTTTCGAATAATATTACTTATTTCGTTTAAGATGAACTCGGATAATACAAATTTTTGTTATAACGAGTAAATTCGGAATTCCCAAGCATTCACGCTTCCTCTCGTTAAAACGAATCTGAGACTTTTAAAAATGTCACGAAAAAACGAGAAATAATGTTCGATAACGGATTAATTTATGTAAACTATAATTGCGCTCTTCGAGAGATTGCAATGTAACAAAACACTGCAGTGCATAGTAACTGTGAATTTATTAAAATATGTAGTTCTTATTGTTGAAATCATATTTTCTTCTGATAATACGAACTATGGTTTAAACGAACAAGTTTTGCCTTCCCGTTGTGACTGTGCTTTGACTTTGCAAAACAAGCTAAACCAGTTTTGAATGTTTTGAGTTTGCAGAACAAGCTGATCTAGTTTTAACTGTGTTTTGAGATTTGCAGAACAAGATAAACTAAATTTAGTTGTGACTTTGTGACTAAGCTTTGACTTTGCAGAAGAAAGCTAAGATAGTTTTGACTCTGCTTTGACCATACAAAACAAGCTAAACTAGTTTTGATTGTGCTATAAGGTGTGCAGAACATAGTTGGATGATGCGCCATTTAAGACCTAAAAATGTGTTCCATAAAGCATCCATAGAAAGCGTTGGATAACGGTGACTAATCTCACGGGATGAATTGCCATAAATATTTCACTTAGCAATATTAATTTGTAAGTTAATGGAAAATTGGCAGCTAGATTGTGAAAGTAATGGTCAGCAAGCTCGCTGCATTAACCCCTAGAGCTGGAGTTGCGATACTTAAGTGACTGCTGCTGTATCGCCACCATTCTATTTTATGGTCAACTGTGGCCACTTATTCTTGACCTTGTCCGAGGCGCAATGGGAGGTAAGGGCGTTAAGTGGTGCAACTTCAATAAACGAGCAATTCGATTGATTCTAATCATCCTTGTGGGAAATGAAAGGCCGTCGTTTTCTCTGATTGATTCTTGATTTGATTTCCGACGAACATTTTTCTTATTTCCTTCGCGCAGTTTTTGTTTGCTTTACGAAAACAAACGGTTTAAGGAAACGTTAAAGTAAAATTGCACTGTTTTTGTTCTTCTCTTTTTTGAGTGATGGGAAGTTACTCAAGTAGAGAGTTGCTTTTTTAAGATGCAGAAAGTATAGGAAAAAAAAGTGCGAAAAAATAACAAACATGTTCATCTATATTCGCGGCTGTTTTTTTTTTGGCAGTTATCGTTTTCGCAATTCTTCATGGAAGTACACATAAACACAAATTGAAAATGAAAACTCCATTGTTGTCCACATTTTTCATCGTCATCTTTGTGAAGATTAAAGTGAGAAACAAGCTTCAATTTTCGCACTTTTTAAAGGCTGTCAAGGAAATGTCACTAACTCGAGCATTTAGGTAAAGTTTAATATTCTAGTCTTTCTAGACTATATCCTATTTCAGGTCATTTAAAGATGTACTGGATTGCAACATTGACTGATAAGCTTGGGGTCTGTTTCTTAAAATATTCAGTTTTGTTATCATCCCTTGAACAGTTGAACCAAAGAACTTGTTCCTTCGCTTACTGTGTGCTGTATTCACATTTGATGCAGTGTTATTAGGTTATATTGTGCTGGTAGACGAGGATTTAATGTCGTGTGTTGGGGAAGTACTTACAGTTCGTTTCACTAAAGGATTTCATAAAAGCTGCAGGGCGTTAATTAAAAACAGCTCCAATTTACGTAGCAGGTAAATTTATGACCATCGCAGGTTTATAACGTTGCCAAAGGTTAGCGTGTGAGGGAATTTCGCGTTGTTGAGCTTTTCGTGACTTTCAACCTTTTAAAAATTTACCAAAATAGTAACCTGTGCTCTATTTCATTTGAAAAGGAACACAAATGAAAGTATAAATACGATGCTAAACACCATTTACAGTATGTACCTGCGATACGGAGCACCGAGCCGCCTTGATTTTAAGGTGGTGCTGTACCTTGACACTCAAGATGCTAGGCAAATTGGGAAATTACCCAGAAAGATACCTAAGTAAATCTTAAGTGATCTTAAGTTAATTATTTAAATTCACCGTACACTTGACACAGAATAATAATTTGTTTTTTTGAAAAATGTTTGACATTGGTAGTTGAATGAAAATCTCATCACATCATAGAGTTCTTTTCTATGTTTAGCAGAGTTTCGAATGTTCTAAAATATCCGATTGTATATCCGAAAAATGTCCCATTTGTTCGGTCATTGAAAAAAAATGACCGTTTAAATGTTCGAAAAAAATTGTGCTATTAAATGCCCGGAAATTGGGTCATTTTTATTAATGACGACAGAAATTAAAATTTCGGATGACGTTATTCAGAAATTTGCTGGATATCATTCATTGTGTGAGCATTAATATAATTGGATATTTTTAGGACATAAGATTAAATGTCATATTAAATGTACGAAAAATACTCGATTAAATGTCTGAAAAATGGGCCATTTTTATGAATGACGTCATCAATTAAAATTCTGATGATTATTTTTATTTATCATTTACTATGCAGCTCCAGAAGTTGGTCTACGTTTAAAAATTGGTGTCGTTTTTTGGCATATTTCACGCCACTGTCTTGACCCTCGTCAATGTTGTGATATTTTACTTATTCCGTGAAATTGAAACTCTTAAAACAGCACATGCAGTGACCGCAGCATTTCTACACAACAAGAACTTCACGGGACCTATATTCTAGTAAGGCCCCAATGTATGTAAATGAGGATATATTTATCCAATAAACTGAGAAAGAACCATAGGAAGTATTGGGCGAATTGCTTGCATGTTGTTAGTTCGTAAACCAGGGTTTAGCAGACGCGACTAGAGCTCTGCTTTGACGTTCATGAGAGTTTGAGATGAAAGCTTCTTTATTCAGAAGAAGAGCTTCTCCGTATAAAGGGCTACAAATTATTGTAAGCACAACCCTTTTAAAAGCTTCACAGTGTACATGAACACAATGGGCAATCGATAAGGTAGCCACCATTACACCGAGGGTTCGAAACAACAGGGGGTGCTAATGGTTGAGCGATATAACAATGGTTGAGCACCTATTGTTAGATATAGAGTTTCTTAAAAAATAAATGCTCAAGGGACGAGAATACGAGGCCTAGCTGGTACAATATTTCACGCCGTGAAATGATAAATGTAATGAATGGTTGTATGAAGGGGTGTTGAACGCTTAAAGACACACTCTGTAGCTACAGAATGAATTGCTGTACCATTTGTGTCAGTGCAACCATCTTTATACTGGGTAACGCTTTTGAATTCAGAACATGCATGACGGTTACTCTATAAACGCATTTATTTTTCCTGCTCTTTTAGACATTTGAAATTATTAGTATTGTCATAGCGTGCCTCTGCACAGTATGGCCTCTGTCCTCGCATGGAAGTTGGTTGGTGCAACACTTTACGAGGGTGTCCTACGTAACCCTAGAAAAATGTGGGGGATGCTGAAAACCATGAAAAATTTTGAAACTACGTTGACTTGGTCTGGGAGTTCTTTGCATAGTTTTAAAAACAACAACTTATAGTATTAAACTTGAAAAATTTGGATCATATAATGTAGGGATATTCTAGGAGGATATGGGTTGATTCTAGTTGAAGCTATGAATGGTATGAAGCAAGTTACTGTATATGTTTTTTTTTGGGAAAATATTGGAACCTGGTCTTGAAAGATTTTTTACAATAATTTTGTATATCATGGAATTTAAGGTAAATAATGGAAATGATTATATGGAACATATTTTATTAGGATCATTTGTTCCATGGGAATGTTTATTGAGTTTCAGTAAATGGGCTTAGACCAAAATACTGTAGGTTTACATTACCATGCATTCTCACATGTTCTTTAGTAAACGTTGAAATCCATTAAAATATCCTTATAAGTAATCTATAACGGTGCCTCATTCTCGTGAGATTTAGTTTAAAATTGTAAAATGTATTTTTCTGTCTATAGTTAAACAAAGGTAAATAATTAACGTGGAATATTGCATTCACATTCTAAATTTTTGAAACACTAATATAAAATAAAAAATATTTTACCGTTTATTATATTGATCCTCAGAAGGCGCTTTGGATCAATACGGAAATTCCATGGTGTTTCTTATTCATTTTAGATTTACAAGTGGAAAATTAATGAATGTTATATTTGCAATTCTTGGCTATTTACTTTCAATGTCTGCAGACAACATTTTTTTGTTGAAAATATTTCATTTTATGCCTAATCGTAATTCTCGTCAGGAAACGGTTCAATGGCAGGCACTCTAAAAGTCATTTTTATTTGCAATTTAAAATTGCAAATTGTAGAGCTTTCTGTATACAAGATACACTAAGCAGTAAAGGTAGTCGAAGAAATGTAGGATATTTGCGTAGTACTATTCGCCTAAATTCCTCGCTTTACATTTGCTCGTCATTAAGAGATGTTTTCAAAGAATGTTCTCTTGTCTTGACGTAACGTTTTCATTCAACGATGCGGAAAGTTTGAAGAGTTTAATAAAAAAAGCTGCATCAAAATCAATGAAAGACTTTTCATGCACATATTTTTAAAGTCGCAAAATTCTTACTCATATATCGCATGCATTCATAATGACGTTATGTTTACATTTATCCATTTTCGAAGAGCAGTTCATCGCTTCACTATTGCTGCATTTTGAAACAACATTTTCATTCATGGTATAGGAAATTGGGCTGCAAAAGTAGTTGGAATAAAATATATCGCATTGCACCGAAAACAAGCTTAAAGAAAACCTGTTATCCGATGCATTATTTTGGCAAGATGCAATTCCGATGCAAAACTGCTGCCATATCTCAGACTCGCATAGCCGCAGTTGCGATGTTATCAGACTTCCGCAGCCATTTCTTTCGCAGATTTTTAAAACTCGAGTATAAGCTTACAAGTACGGAGAAATAGAATGCATTGCCTGGAATTTCTATATTAAAAGTTATTTTCATTTTTATTTTATTTATAAGCTGTCCTGACTCGTGCAGGAAGATGGCAAGCGATAAAACTCGAGGGAGGTTTCCTCCAAGAGCTTTGCAGTCTTGCAGAGGAATGCACACCCACCGAAACGACATAAATGAGAAAATGAAATTGGGGCTTCAGCTGACGTATCCCACAATGCAAGACAATACCCCATGCAATCTTTTTCTGGGAATCGTGGCATCTGGCTCGCAGCAATCTACTAATTATTTTCGCGCACCCAACCCTTTGAGCTGCCACTTCTGCAGCACGAACATCCATTACTTGGATCCATAAAAAGCCCGAAAAGTTTCGCAAATAAAAATGAATAATTATCAACATGTTCATAGAATTTTTTTGTGTGGCTCGATTGTATATGCTCGCCTACTCTATTGTTTTCTGGGAAATGCATCTTGGGCAAGGTGCTCGAAACGGAAATCTCTCTTGAGCATGCGAATCAATCATTGGCAATATTCCACTCGCCTACGCGATGAAACAAAATCCATCAAACTAAACCATATCATCATGTTTATTTAAGAACGTAATTTGCATTGTTTTTAATAAGGTCTGTTTTTATTTTCAGGCTGCATGTAAATAATGAGGGTATTAGTAGGCAGTGACTCAAGTTGGAAGTTAAATACATTTATAATGTAAATATAAGCTCATATTGGAATGATACTCATTATATTGGCAATTTGGCTTAATGTTGGAAGAAATTGCATCGATTAAGCTGAAATGCTTCACGTACAATAGGGGGGACTCAAACAAAAGCTTTACTTTGGCAATTGGGAAATGACCTGTGCAAATTACAGCATTTCATTTCCATGGGTCAAAAATATATTTGCAGGATTCTCAGAATCGCAAATCTTACAATCGCAACTTGCTTGAAAAGTAGTACAGAAAGGTCAAAGAATGTCCAGTTTGAAAAGAGGCCTGGGGATACCGACAATGTTTTGCTTATTAAACTGCTATCTCTGTAATTCCAATTATTACTTTTTATTCTTTTGAATGTTCCAAAAACATTTAAATGTTTTAATTTATTACAATTTAAATTGTTCAATAATTTTTTGATTTTAGCTTCGTAAATCTTTCCGGCATTTTTTTGTAAAAACCTAAAAAAATTCAAAATGTTCCATGGAAAAATTTGTAGGAATTTTAAAACTTTCGGAGGATAAATTTTCAACATTTTCAACATACGAAATTGCAGCTTGTATAGAAATTAAGCTTGTGTCTGAGTACCCCTATTGATTACATGCATTGCTGATTCGATGGACATCACAAAGGCGCATTAGATTTCAATGAGAACCGATGCATGGGTTAAATTGAACTAAATGAATAATAAATTCATAATGTTTGGAAAATAATACGTTGATTGGATCACGTTTCTGGTTACCGTAGAAACTAATTTGTTTAATTTCACCTAGGACACTGACATAGAAAATAATGATGGCAACCTACTCCCCACCCATATAAAGGGCATTATTTGTTTATTCTTAGAACGATTCTCTCAAAAACTCCAGAAATTATCGTGATCTTCCAGTTTGTGAAATCAGCAGAATTGACTTTGATGGCATTGCCATGACATTATCGCTGTTTGCAGCCCAATACACAGAACCACAATTGCTCGAGGGCTTAATGACCTCTCTGGGGCACACGTGTCTACTGAACCATTAAGGATGTTTAATCGGAAGCCCCCAAGCACACAAAAAACCACTTCGGAAGTGCAGTTAATTTCTTTCGTTTCCTCTAACCGCATTCATGGAAAACTGCGAAGCAAAACGTCTTGTAGGTGGTCTTTTAGAGCATGTAGATGTCCTGGATTAGAGGCAATAGAGTCCAAAATGAGTGGAACTTAATGAGTAGCATACATTGTTTATACAGTACCACAATCATTCATTCATAAATTGAACATTTCCTAAACTCCTTGTAACCTTCCACAAAGTACTCATAGTTAAACAACTACAGCAACCTTAACCAATGATGGTTTACATCAATTGGTTGTTTTCTAGGCTTAGTGACTAAATTACTGCAAATCCAAAATGAATGAAATTTTGAGAAGAACTTATTGGATGGATGGATTACACCTCCCTACCTGGACATGGTACTTGTATTCATTTACTGATAGTAGGGTACTTAGTTGATTTGAATTGAACTTTGCAGTGATAACAGTGTACACTACATCTACCACGATGTTAAAGTTTAACCTGGAATATGTCAGCCTAGAGATGCAAATACCTTTACCAGCATTAAAACGTAGTCCTGTTATTTAATAAAGTGTAATTAATGTCAATTCAGTTATACAGCCCTGCTTTAAGATGTGTTTTATGATGCCTTACAGTTGGGACCTCATTTAGACGAACTCGCTTAATGCGAATTTCTGATGGTAGGAACTACAGTAGAATCCACTTATAACAATGCCAGATAAAACGATAGGTCGGATGTTATGATGTAAAAAGCAAAGGAAGTTTGGTTTCCTATAGGAGTACATGTAAATTTTTCCGGGTATTGCGATGTTGGTTATAACAATAATCTGCATTTAGCGATGGGGGTTTTGGTATGTTCAATGCTATATGGGATCGACTATAACGATGAATAGGGATTTGAAGAAGTTTCCTACGCTCTAGAGTCTCTGATCATGTGTTTACGGTAATTATGGACTATTTTTCACCAAGTTAAACTGTTTGTTGGCATTTTTATGTATAAGTACATTTTTACGTTAATAATGTATATTCTTGCGTAACAATAGTAAAAATATACGTATGCATACTATGTACTCCCTTATTAGGCCACATTATTTCAATTCGGGTTTAATGATTTCCGGATATAACGGTCAAATTCTGTCGGTCCCTTAAAGATCGCTATAAAAGGATTCTACTGTAATTTCCAGTCCCCGTGCGTCTTAGGATATGCATGTACACCGAATAATGTTAAATTATTCGTTTAAGACCAACTCGGATATTACAAATGTTCAGTTGAAACAAATGTATTTTTGAGTTCCCAGGCATTCACGCTAAGTTTTGATAAAACAAATTTGTTTTAACAATACGCAAAAAAATTCCTTGATAAAAAAAAGTTGCATGACCTTCCCGTTTATTTGAAACGAGGTTCCGCTGTACCAGACAGACAGAAGTTAAGCCCCAAGGGTCTGAGCCCTTCTAAGACGTGGTTTTAAATCCGTATATTTATCTTTTAGTGAGTAGAGTTATGAATGGAAATAATGATTTATGAAGGATTTGGGTTA
>JAQGBX010001022.1:0-28170 GCA_034698745.1 Megaphyllum sjaelandicum
AACCTGCACGCAAGTCCCGCAGCAAAAGGTGACGTCACTTTCAAAGGGTTGAAAGTGGCGGCGAAATTCGAAAAATACAACGGGCTCCAAAACTATAACAAACACACTTCAGGAAATGGTTACACATGGTTATAAAACACAGCGCCGCGCGCGAGCGCGCGCACATCATTCTAATGGGGAATGAACATTATCTACAATATTCCTAACACCTTGTTTATAAAGCTTGCCTTAAGGCAATTTCATACAGTATGATTTTGTGCATGAGTAACAATTGGGAAATTGTCCAATTTTGACATGATGTCGGCGTTCAAAAAGTTTCGCATTTTGTAATATTTCTGTTTTCGGAATTTTGGATAAGGTATAGTCAACCTGCAATACCTTTCCCCTATCTCATGTTTTTTTTTCTAAAATATTTGTTAAAAATTATTTTAAGGGTTCTTTAACCTCCACCCTAACCCTCCTACCCTAAAACCCGTTTTTCATCAACCCAATATTAATTTTTTCTATGAACAATCTCCTTGCTCATAGTCCCGATAATGGTTATCTGTCGTCTAAGTAGGGCTTTTATTGTAATGATTTTTACTAAATATTTATTGTAGCAACCTCTACTATAATTATTCCTATTAATAATCACTTAAGTTAAAAAAGAACTCATTGCGAACGGTTGGAGGGATCATAAACATACATGAAAACTGAAGTTAAACTGGCAATAAAACCGATATCCAAATAAGATGTGAAACCAGTCAACTTGCTCTGCAATCAAACTCAGTTCTAACAATCAGGATGTAATCATTTTTTTTAATTCAGACTGTATAATGGATATTTATTTATTTCAATGAACCCAGATACTCCAGATATCTCCCAGATACTTTTTTGCTTTCTCTTTAAATTCTTTTAACAAATTACTCTTAAACCCTTCACCCGACGTGTCCAACGTTTCCAATACTGCTTTATAAGAAGTCCACCATAAACAGAATTTTCTGTCACGTATTTATGATCCATGTCTGACTCATCTACGTAATGTAACGGTTTGAGTTCCTCTTGGGACGAATTACAATTTTAAATCAGAAATATACCTAATTTTATGTATAAATTATGCTCATATTAATTAAAAAGAACTTGGGTGTTTTATTTTCCCACAAGTACTGTATGGATTATTGCGTAATTTCAGTAAATTGATTTTGTTAAATAATTTAGAGCATCTTGTTCGGTATTTTTTTTTTTGTTTTTTGTTAATGAAACGTAAAATTTAAATATGTACAGTGGTCAAAAAAGTATTTGGCTAGTATGTTTTTTTTTTATTTACATGTTTATTTTTACATATAATGTTACAAATATTATGCAAATCTGCCGCCTAGGAATTAATCATTGTTTTTTGAGAACAAAGGTGTCGACTTTCAACGTCCGGGAATTGCAATTTGAGCCTCCTTTTTTGTCAAAGTTTTTTTTGTGGAAAATTCCAGTCTTAATTTTTGTATTTCTTATGCTTCAAATAGGCCTCCCATGGTTTTATCACGCAACATAAGTGGGCGCCTACGATCAGGGCTTTTATCAACCTGGATTCTTGCGGATCCGGAGGTCGAGAGCTGCTTTTTCAAGCTGGTAAGAGGTCAGAGATCTACTGGTGAACCTAACTTAACCTAACCCAACAAGTCTTAACTGGCCGGTAACAAGTACAAAGTAAAGTCGAGTGACATATACTAGCTTATTAACCTTTTTTGACTAACCGTTTTTTGACTAACATTTTCAATTGTTCTCATTTTGAATTGCATGTATAGTTCAAAATATTGTCAAAAGATCATTTTCACAGAAATTCTTTACAAAAAAATGACAAACTAGCATACAATGAGGTACTGTATGTGGTGAACCTGAAAATGGAGCGCAAACCACTTTAACATTATAGTTAGGCCAGATGACTTTCCACGTAGCAAACTGCCAAAAAATGACGTCATTTTCAGAATCCTAGTCTCTGAGGCGGTCTGCCCTTAGTCGTCCTTTCACTGTTTCGGACACTCAATGGTTCCATTAGATTTATGGTCACTGGCGTGGTTAATTGAAGTTTGTTGTTGAGGACTGTATTCAAAGAGCCGAACGATTTGGCGCCGTTTTCTGACCAGAAAGTGACACCATTTTCCACCCAAAAATTGACGTCATTTTATAAGGAAAAGATGACGTCATCTGGAGGAACATTTTGACGTCATTTTTGGTCATCGTGGTCGACATTGTTGCCTGGGTTGTCGCCAGGTTTCAGTTGTTTTTTCTAGAACATTATACTGATGATTTCAATTAATTATAATGATGATAAGTAATTTAGTTTAGTTTTCAGCATTTCCACTTCTTACTATTCTTCTTAGTTTCATGATGTGTTTTTATTATAAAACCGAAGGACATGCTGTGATATCACGAAATTAATAATTTGTATATAAAATAATAGTTGTGAATCAGTGAGCAAAATCGTGACCAGCTGAGTTTAAGTACTGGCATTTGGCAATGTCATGACATTTTAATTTCGTATATACCGGGTGGAACAGATGAGAGGAAACAATATAAACTCGTTGCATATGCTGTATGGACTGGAATAATGTTTTAGGGTCTTGTAACTTAACTGCAGGGGCTAAAAGTTATTCATAACCTCGCTGACTTTGACACACGTTGTCAAGGTCATTAGTATGCTAACTTTTCAAGAACGTACTGTACAGTACACATGCAAATTGGAGACCTGTAGAGGATGGAGAAACAGGGCTTCAACAACCAACAGAACGAAATTCGGACAAAAAAGACGGGAGATATAGGCAATCAAACAATGCCTCAAATCTTCCTTGCTTGACACTCGGAAGTTGATGCAGGAAAGTAAACCACGGGAATTTGAACGTCCAACATTTTTGACATTAATTGATTGCCTGTGTCTCCCAGGTAATAAAAAGTAATCTGAAAACAGCACTGCGCAATGTTTTGCTGATTAATGTACATTCAGAACAGGGTTGTGATTTTCAACCATTAAAAAAGTTTGATAAATTCATATTTTTATGACTCATAACAAACAAACATTCCAGATAGCTGTTTGGACGATTTTGTTTTTATTTCTGCAAAAGATGAATAGTTTCGTAACGAAATGATGACATTACAGGTTTGGTTATCGCCTACATAATAATGCTACTTTGTTTAGTGAATTCACTTCTACTGTATATATCATGCAGATTTTGAATTCATAACCAGTCCAGGCAAATTGGCTAAGCTGTAAATCCATTAAACCAAACAAACGTGATTAGAAACTACAAAACTAGCAAAACCACAAGCTGAAACCTTGTCACGCTTGATATCACGTTGTTGAAAAAAAATCTTAAAAGGTTTCTAAACCACACGTATGATACTTTGCAACATTTAGAAAATAGCACCTGTTAACACATTTATTAGTATCATATACTTCTGCTTAGCATTTCTTGAGGTTTGTATTAAGTTTTTCCGTTTTTTAAAATTGGGTAAAATGATATAAATGGGATAACAATTGAGACTACTGTACGCAAATTGCTTAAATGAATTTTTTTAAAGTAAACATTTACTGTCTATCTAAGACCATTGGAAATTGATTTCGTGTTTAGCGTCACTACCCGCACGTTGTTGCACACCTGTCATGATGAGATTTGAAGGTTCCCCAGAAATTTCATGTTCAACTTCCATGACTTTTGCAGGTTTTTAAACAAATTTCTCTAAGCAATATGCCAATGTTATCCACGAGTTTGCAACATCTAAACAGGACAATATTCAATATTTTACATAATTTGCCACTGACATTTTTGAAATTTTTTAAAAATAAACATAGGAAAATTTTGAAAATGTTTCAATAATTTTATAAAATTAACATGAAAACATTTTGAAAATTTGTGTTCGAAAGCTGTAAATGTTGACAATTTCTGTTACAAAAAGTTGAAACATTTTGCAAATTTTGCTCTAAAAGCTTTTGCAAACTGTTGCAAATTTTCCTCGGAAACTGTTGAAGATTTAAAATAATTATTCTCTCCATTTGTATGGGAATTGACGTCATTTTTCTAAAAATGACAAAAAATGACGTCATATTTTAATCATCTTGCATCGTACGTGGGATAAAATTTATGCAGTTTCAGAAACAATGTTTTTGCAAATGGATCATTTTAGAGAAAATAATGACCAAAATTGGTCACTTATTAAAATAAAATGAGCAATAAATGATTAATGAAGTCGTTTTCTGACGTGCTATGTGGGATGGTGTGGTCCATTTTCGAAATGAAAATGACGTCCATTTGTCAAAAATGATTAAAAATGACGTCTTTTTTGACGTCATGCTTTAATCTGTTTGATATATGGGATAACTAACTTTTAAGCAGTTCTGAAACAATGCCCGTAATGTTTTTCCAATTCCTTTTGTTAATGGGATTCCTTTTCGCGAAGCCTAGTTGGTGTTGCAGTAAAACAGTTTCTATTTTTGTTTTTGTTTTCAGGTCCACAGAACCCATGGTTGACAGAACTCTATGGCCGAGGTGCCAAGTATCCATTCGCCTGCATTCTGGCGCAGGAAATATTTCAGTCGGGGAAGATCGTCCCCGGTGATACGGATTACCGTATATTTCGAGACTATGGAAACATTCCAGGTAACTGTTTGGAAGCTTGATTTCGGGTTTATTTTTGCACAAGTCACAAAGTTTAATGATATAATGACATTGCAGGTTTGGATATTGCATATATTCGCAATGGTTATCTATACCATACCAAGTTCGACAGGGAAGAATACATTCCTCCTGGCAGCGTCCAAAGAGCAGGTAAGTGGACAAACTTAATTTGCTTCAACACAGACTTACGTTTTACATGTAGTGCGACATTGCTTGATTGTTTTAAAAAAATAACGCAGAACTGTTTTCAGACAAAGAATACAACATAAAGTTCATAAATTTAAAGAGAGTAAATAAATTGTTCGAGCTTATTTGAATTATTTTTAAAAATTTTAAATTTTCCATGCGTTAATTTTAAATGAAATAGAAACTCTAGTGATCAGTAACTGTACGATGAGGGTGCCAGGGGATGGGCTGCATCCAGGCGCCGAGGGTAGGGGGCGCCAAAAAAAAATACTGTGCTAGTTTTTATTTCAAAATTTTAAGCATTTAATTTCAAAAATTTGAGCATTTAATTTAAAAAATGTGAGCATTTAATTTCAAAAATTTGAGGATTCAATTTCAAACATTTCAGCATTCAATTTTAAAAATTCGAACATTTAATTTCAGAAATTTGAGCATTGAATTTCAAAAAATTGAGCATTGAATTTCAAAAAATGTGAGCATTTAATTTCAAAAATTTGAGCATTCCATTTCAAAAATGTGAGCATTCCATTTCAAAAATGTGAGCATTTAATTTAAAAAATTTGAGCATTTAATTTCAAAAATATGAGCATTGGAGTTAAAAAAATTGAGCGTTTAATTATAAAAATGTGAGCGTTAAATTAAAAACATGTGAGCGTTTAATTTCAAAAATGTGAGCGTTTAATTTCATTAATGTGGGCATTCCATTTCAAAAATTTGAGCATTTTATTTCAAGCATTCCAGAAATTTATTTCAAACATTTGCTAATTTTATTTTAAAAACGTCAGAATTTTCTTTCAAACATTTGAGAAATTTATTTCAAAATTGCGATTTTTGTTTTTGATTTGCGTTTCTTTTGTTTATTCAGGATTGAGAATTTTATTTTAAAAAATTTGACAATAATTTTTCAAAACTTGCGATTTTTTTTAATTTTTTTTTTCTTTTTTAAATTTCAAAAATTTTTTAACATTTGGAGAACGGAAGGGGGGCGTGGGTTTCGTAATGCGAGACTTTCCTCAGGGTGTGGAACTGATAGAAAATGCAGCTTTTAATTCATTTAAAAAGGTTTTTCTTTGGAAGTTAAAAAATTTTTAAACTCAAATACAATTACTAATTATTTACCTTCGTTTTTTTTTTTTTAACTCGAAGAATAAATCGCGAGATTGCTTCTATTAAGCACGTTTTTGCTTATTTTCTAGGCGAAAACCTGCATGGCCTGCTTCGTGAGCTGGCCATGTCGTCCCTGGTGCCTGATCCTGGTGTCCATGAGCATGGCAACGTCGTCTTTTTTGACTTCTTCGGGCTGTTCCTCGTGGTTTACTCAGAACTGTTGGGAAGCATACTCGTTTACTGTAGTATAGCAATTTGTGCCGGACGTACATTAAGGGGCTACTTCAAGCCAAGAGAAGCTGGTAAGTATTTTAAGGGTGGAAATATATAGGCCTATAGTTAGATTTGTGAGTCCTCCAGACCTGAAAAATCAGGAAACTTCGAAAATATTTGGAAAAGACGGAAGAATGGCGTATTTGAAAGACATAGGGGAATTTATCGTTGTAATGTTGTCACTGTCAAAAATTGAAGCTTCTAAGTGGTTAGCCCAGCTAGGTCTCATTTGCAAACTTTTTAAAATTTTCATAGTAAAAATTTTATACAGTTTTCAACAATTTAAAAGAACAAATATTCAATATTTTCAACTGTTTTCGAGGACAAATTTCCGATTTTCCCCCTTTTCCGACGTTAAATTTTCTAAATTGTCAGCAGTTTCCGAAGACATTCAGTAGCTGACCGTAGCTGCAAAAATGATACAAATTTTTAAGATGTCTAAGCACAGATTTTTAGATTTTCCAGCGGTTTACGAGTACAGAATTGTAAAATTTTCAACAGTTTCAGAGGAGAAATTTACACATTTTTCAGCCTTTTCAGTGCACAATTTTTCAAAATTGTAACCTTTTCCGAGTAGAAATTTGCAAAACGTTCATCATTCTTCGAATGCATATTTGTAAACTTTTTAAAATTCTTTCATGCTATTTTTTTTAAAAATTAATTTTCCTATGTTTATTTTAAAAAAATTCAAAATAGTCATTAGTAAATTTTGCGAAATATTGAATGTAGGTTTTGCAAAATCGTGGATAACTTTGGTATGTGTCAATTTTAACATTTCCACGTGTCAGAGATGTTTTTTGAAATTCCTATAATGGTCAGGGAAGTTGAATATGTAATTTCAGTCGACTTTCCTTGTCCCCAAATTAGCAGTTCATACTGTACCTGTATGTACTTTTTTGATGCAAGAGGTCATGCAGTTTGTGGACAGTTTGCTCCATTTTCGAATCAATCGAATCGATTGAATTGGCAAATAAAATAGAAGCAACCTTTAAAAACTTTTTTTTTGAGTTTATTTTTGAAAACATATAAGAATGAAATTAATGTTTCACAAAATAATTAGCCTAAATATAAAATAAATCTTGAAGTTTGTATCCGGCTGTCATAAAACAAAGTTATTATCATTTTAAAACTATCTGGTATGGAATTATAAACTGCTTATTTTTCATTTATAGGCTTTCGACATGGCTCTGATTATCTGAAGGTGCTGTTCAAGGGTGTGGCGCTCATGTTCACCTCATGGATTGTGGCGCTGATTGGTCTTCTGCTCATTGCTCTGCTCCTCGAGTTGGCTGGAGCCACTATGTCCTGGCACACCAACCAATACTTGGCATTTGGCCTGTTCCTGATGCCTTCAGTAATGATCATGATGGCCGTACATTCCTATTTCCATCGTTTCTTGTACAAAGGATTTGAAAACTTCTGGATGGCCGAGCAGCTCTGCTTTGAATCCCACCAGCTGGTCTGGTGTTCTCTAAACACAATACTCTACTTGTTCGATCTGAAGACGTCCATGGTGCTGGTCATTGGCGTCCTCTTCCCTTTCGTCTTTCGATTTGTCGGGGATCGCTTACTTTATTCAAATCCTAAACGTATGTGATTATTTGCTTTTCTTACTTTTCACTGTTATTTTACAAACTCAGATCCCCTTAAAACGTTTAGAGGATCCTTTGGACTATTTTGTTATTCGGGCTTGTTTGAATTTTCTGGAAATCTTAAAGCACTAAAACCGCTCCCCTGAAATTTCATTTAAATTTCACCCAAAAATCAACTTCCTAAAAAGGAACATGCATGGTTCCCCCAGACCAGGAAAAATCAGTGAACTTTAACATGTTTGGAAAAGTCAGGGAAGAATGACTAATTTTGAAAAAGTCAGGGAAAACATGGTGTTAATGTTGTCACAACGATGCACAGGACCCATTGCAAAATTTTTAATGTTTTCCCAGTATTCCATGAATTTGCTACAGTTTTAACAGTTTGAGTAAAATTGTTACAATTTTCAATAGGCTTCGATTCTTAATATTAATTTGCAAGATTTCCAACCTTTTCCAGCAAAATTTACGACAGTTTTCTAGGGGAAATTTTCCAATTTTTTAACAGATTCCGAAAATTTGAGAGTACAAAATTCAAAAATTTTCATAATTTTGCAGCATATTGAATATTGTCCTGTGTAAATTTTGCAAAATTTTTGATAATATTAGCATATGCCAATTTTGACATTATGATTGGTCAGGGAAATTTGTTTAAAAACCTGGAAAAGTCAGGGAAGTTGAAAATGAAATTTTTCCTTAGCATGCATATATCACGCGACATCTCGTGCATTCATCCCACATAGCAAACTGACCAAAAAATGACTCAAAAATACGTCACTTTTTGGTCATTTTTTTTTTAAATGACATCAATTCTCAAAAAAAGGATGTCATTTTTTGGTCATTTCCGGAAAAATAATCACTCAAAAACACGTCAGTAAGCCACGTCATTTTCTTTTTTTGTAGAAAAATGACTAATTCGAAAACCCGTCAGAAAATGACGTCGTTTTTCAGTCATTTTTTTTCCCGGAAAAATGACTAATTCGGAAACACGTCAGAAAAATACGTCATTGTTTTTTTATCAAAAAATGACGTCAAATGGTGGGACATTTCGACCTTATTTTTCGGTCATTTTTTTTTGGTCATAAATGACGTCTTTATTAAGTCCTTGACTGACGTCATTATTTTGATCATCTAATGGCGAATTTGATTGGGCCAAAAAATCTGCACTAGTGTAAGCTACAAGGTGAGGCATAAGTCTGTAAAGTCTTTTTGCGCCTGCTGCCTGCAATACTGCCGATTATGGAGACTTATGCCTCACCTTGTAGCCTGCACTGGAAACAACAGCATAAACATTGTGCAAAATCGCCGTAAGAGTCACGTTTAAGCATTTTCTGATTTCAATGTTTCAACATTTCAACGTTTAGCAAATTTGTACCCTGGAAAAGATTGGAAATTTTGAAAATTTGTCTTTGGAAACTGTTGACAATTTGGAAAATTTGTCTTCTGAAATTGTTCAAAATTTTGCAAGCTAAATTTACTGAGCTAACTACGTAGAAGCATTAATTTTGGATCATGACAACATGAATACGTAAAATTTCCCCGACTTCTTCAAAGTCATTCTTCCCTGATTTTTCCAGACATTTCCAAGTTCCCAGACTTCTCCAGGTTCCCTGACTTCTCCAGACATGCCCAGAAAACTCCAAAAACAACAACATCCTAGTTTTAAATTAAAACATTTTATTATCTCAAATTTAAAAGCAGTTTTAAGAGAAAACTACTTCGGTTTAATACAATGCTCACATTTTATGTGTCATGTTTATTTTTTTTTTGTTGCTCTTACATCCTCTGCAAGAGTTGCTTTGATATCTTGCCTCGTAACAACCCTTAACACTCGCGTTTGCAAATCTTTAACGTTCACTTTTACAGGTTCAATTTTTAATATATATATGGGGTGTGTGTTTTATATGTATATAGATAGATATTTATATAAAATTGCCAAATGCAATTTCTTTGTAAAAGGTGTTATTACATAGTTTTTTTAAATAAGGAAAGTTGGTGGGATGGGGTAGAGGGACAGGCACAAAACAAATCAAAAGGTACAGATCTTTTTATCAACATTTTTACATAATTATAAATACATATGAAAACGAGGGTATTCGCCGTTCCCCCTGATATTTTGGCACCTTAATTACAACAAATTCAAAAGCGGGCCAGAGTTAGCGGCTTGTGTTTAACTCTTAATTCCTCAAAAACCTAACCTAAATATTGCTGTTTTCTTAACTTTACCATATATCTTTAGGTACTTGACCACCGAAATCATCCCGCGCTTTTACATGCACCGGATCGGACGACCGGAATCGTATACAAACTTATACTTATAACTTAGCCTTTGTTCGAGAGCTCATTTCCTACGCGGGAGGATTTTGGGGGGGACTCTTGTTTTGGACAAACCACAAAAATGGATGAAATTCAATAAAGTTTGTAAAATAAAACACTGAACGAAACAACTTAGTTCTGGTTCAATTACATTCTATCGAAAACAAGATGTAGAAATAATTGAGAGTACGGTGGAACTTTCGTTAAGACGAATCTCGAGAGACATGAAAATGTGTTCGTTTAGACCGTAGTTCGTGTTATCGGAAGTCGGACAAAATGTGGGGAAAGGGCTGTAACAGGGTTTCCCCTGGAAACTTCATGTTCTATTTCCTGTCCAGGTTTTTAAACAAATTTCCTTGACCGAGATATGCAAAAGGTTCCCCCGGGAACTTCGTATTCAATTTCCCTGACCGAAACAATGTCCACGATTTTGCAAAATCGACTCGGGACAGTATTCAATATTTTGCAAAATTTACTAATTTCAATTTTGAAAATTGTTAAAAATTAACGTATGAAAATTCATCTTGAAAATTTGAACAAATTTATATTCTGGAAAATGCACAAAATTTCGCGAGTTATAGTCTGAAAAGATTGAAAATTTGTCCTCGGAATCTCTTGAAAGCTTTGCAAATCTGCACCCGAAAACAGTTGGAAATGTGACAAATCTGTACTCGAAAACAGTTGAAAATTTTGCAAATTGAGCATGAAAATTTTAAAAAATTTGTATGAATTCACCTTGAAAATTTTACAAATTTGAATTCTGGAAAATACACAAGGGGATCTCAAAAATGCCTCAATTTAGACCAAAATCTGCAAACATCCGAATTGCGAATTAGTCATACAGTATGAAATCAGCATTATTGGTCCATACCCTAGGACATATCCAGGTCACGCATCCTGACTACCGGGAAATTCGTCTAAAGCGAGGTTCCACCATACAAATTCTGCAATAAACAGTGCTCAGAAAGTATTTCGTTACATTTGACATACTGATCATCGGTGCGACACAATAAAATTACTGGGAAAATTCATACATTTTTTGGAAATTCACGGTCTTACGGTTGAAACGTCACATTTCGATGGACGCGAGTTCTGTCCAGGCCACGTTCGCCATCGCCGAAGAAAGCGCGGTCCAGCAATCTTGACCTGTCCAGAACTACACAGAAAAAAAAAGTGAACACTGTACAATAAAGCGCGACGGAGCAAATTCCTTTCATATAAATTACGATCCCAGCTTGGTTTTTTTTTTAAATTTTATATAAACGCTCGTATTAATCAATATAATCTATGCATATTTTTATGGGATTTTTCATATATATTTTTTTTTTCAAATTAAAATAAAACTAATTATTTTCACATTAGCAAAAACACGCACACGTACCACGAAAAAAACACTCGCACTTTAAAATATAATCAAATTTTTTTTGGCATATTTTTATGGTATTTTTTTCATTCTTAAGACTACTCGAGATCCCCGGGGCCATCTCTCGGACTGACTTTTGTTTTTTTGGCAACCCCGACTAGGAGTGGATTTTTGTTCCACTTATGCGTTTTTTTTCTGTACAATTAATGAAACACGAATGGTGAGTATTGATTCCGAGGACTCGAGAGGCATCGAGCTACGTCTACGCCGGAAGATACGCAAGAGGAACTTCCTGTTGCTCAACTTGTTCCTTTAAGTTTTGTATCCAGTGTTCCCCCAGAAATTTCATATACAACTTCCCTGACTTTTCCAGGTTTTTCAAATAAATTTCCCTGATCGAAACCGGACAATCTATATATATAAAGAAGAGATGTATGTATGTGGGTGGCTTAGTGGACGAAAAGGTTTTCCATGAAGCGCCTTTGCTGGAGTGGTATGGGGGCGCTGCAGTCATGATTCGTTCAATCGGCATACTTCGTTGCTATCGGTAAATACAACCCGGACCTTTCAGCTAGTATTCAATATTTTGCAAAATTTACTAAGGATAACTTTTAACAAATTTTTAAAAAAGTTGGACGATAAAATTTGAAATTTTTTACGTAATTAGCACGAAAAAATGTTCAAAATTTGGTCTATGGAAAATGTGGAAATAAGTTTCGCGAATATGTATTCGGGCATTTAACCTCGCAAAAGATTGCAAGTTATACGAGTCTGTCCTCGAAAAGTTGGGAATTTAAAAATTTTATGCTTGGAAAAGGTTGAAAATACTTAAAATTTGTATTATTAAGAGTTGGAAAATTTTGCAAATTTGTGCTCGGAAACTCTTGAAAATGTTACAAATTTGCCTCTGGAAACTGTTGAAAATTTTGCAAATTTGACCCCGAAAACTAATAAAAATTTTGCAAATTTGCCCTAGGAAACTCTTGAAAATGTTGCAAATTTGCCTCCGGAAACTGTTAAAAATTTTGCAAATTTGACCCCGGAAACTGTTAAAAATTTTGCAAATTTGCCTGAGGAGACTTGAACTTTGAAAATTTGCCCTCGGAAACTCTTGAAAATTTTCAGGAGTTTGTCTTCGGAAACTGTTGAAAATTTATTTTCAACAGTTTCCGAAGACAAACTCGCGACATTTTCAAGAGTTTCCGAGGACAAATTTTCAAAGTTCAAGTTTTCTCAGGCAAATTTGCAAAATTTTTAAATTCCTCAGTAAATTTTAAATTTTTTATAGATATGTTCTCGGAAAAGGTTACAAATTTTGCAAATTTTTACCGAAATATTTTCACAAAATTTGTAAATGGGCCGCGAGCTAACCCCGTAAAAGGATTCATTTTGTATCATGACAACATAAATACGTTGAATTTCCACGACATTTTAAAATAAATCATTCTTCCCTGACTTTTCCAGGTTTTTCCGATCTGGGGGAACCCTGTCGGTAAAGCTCGTTTACCGTCTCGAAAAGAGCGGACGGTAGAGACCGCTATTCCCTCGAGTGGCTTCTTCGGCACGGACAGAATATTCACCGAGTCCGTGAACGCCCGGAAGTTTGTTTCCAGAAACAAGAAACCCCAAAGCCATCCTCAACGTTTCCTCCAGCGTGGACGTAGCTCGACGCGGCATCGGCGCAGTCAGTCTGGTACGGATATTCCGTAGCTCGAAACCGTATTCCGTTTCCTCCGAATTCGGGTTTTCTACGTCCGGACGAGTCCCGGATGTCCATTCCACGGATGAAACCCGTCCCAGACTTTCCTACGTGTGCAAAATTGACAAAAAAAAAGGTTTAAAAGAGTTAACGAGAAGATCAGAAACAGACGAGACAACTGAGAAAAATCAGAAAAAGTCAGAACACAGGAGATGCTCTGGAGATTTCTGGAAACTAGACAGAGCTAGAAAAGCGAGGGTTGCGCACCCGGGTTAAAGGTTAATATGACAGAACTAAAAAAAAACGAACAAAAAATGGCACACGTCTCAAACACACGCACGCAACGCACGAAGACAACCGAAAAAGTCACGGGTTCCAAGTGAGAAAATAGATTTAAATATATGGCAAAAAATGCAGACTGCACTCACACATCGGGTAGAGGGTGTTACGCTACGTCCGCGCCGGAGGAAACCGAAGAATTTTCCGTTTCCGAGGCTCGTACTTGAAAGTTCCTTATTGTATCCGGCGTGGACAGAACGTTCCGGTACGTTTGCAGGTTTCCCCCGGAAATTTCATTTTCAACTTCCCCGACTTTTCCAGGTTTAAAAAAAAATTTCCCTGACCAATGACAACGCGAAACATTGACATATTTTGCAAATTTCACACTGGTAAATATATATATATATTTTTTAATTTATTAACGACTATTTAAAAAAGTAACATAGAAATTTTTTTTTAAATTTTAAAAAATTGAATGAAAATTTTGTATTTGGAAAATGTTAAAAATTTGTACTCGGAAAACCTAGAGAATTTTTAAAATTTGTACCCGGAAAACGTGAAAGATTTTGCAAATTTGTACTCGGTAAACGTGGTAAATTTTGCAAAGTTGTACACGGAAAAGGTGGAAAATTTTGCAAATTTGTATTAGAAAAACATGGAAACTTTTGCAAATTTGTACTCTGAAAACGTGATAAAGTTTGCAAATTAATACTCAGAAAACTTGGAAAATTGTGTAAATTTGTACATGGTAAATGTGGAAAATTTTGCAAATTTCTACTCGGAAAATGGGCCCTGAGCTAACCATGCAAAAGTATTAATTTTGGAACGCCATGACTGCGTTGAATTTCCCTGAATTTTTCAAAATAAACCATTTTTCCATGACTTTTCCAGGTTTTCCACGACTGGGGGAACCCTGTAATTGTATCTAGCTTGGACAGAACAATCCGTTATGTTTGCTTCCAGAAGCCACCGGAAACCTAAAGTTGCTCCGTGTTTCCTCCAGCATGGACGTAGCTACGTACGCGGTCAACAACCGAGAGAACATCGCTTCAACGAGGAGAACACATCGGTTCTTGTCATTTTCCGACACGCATCGGCACTTCTGAGCTGCTCGGGTATACTGAGAGCCCTGTTTTTGAAAATAAAATATTTACGGACAGATTCATAGACAGAAGGCTTTTTTAAAAAAGGCATTGCGACATGAGGGTATTCTGCGCTGAAAGATTTGGTCCGTTCAATTCTTCCAGAACATTTAACGTTCCGTTGCTTGCGCACATATCTGTAAGAGTTATCTTAGTAACCTTTCCTTACCTTTTCAATTTTTTGAATAAAATTATTATTATTATTATTATTATATACATGTATATACGTTAAAAAAATTGACTAAATTTCAAAATTACTTGAAATGAATTGAAAATGGTTGGAAATCATTGAAATATTTGTAGCAGGAAATTAACAAAAATTTGGCAAATTTGTACACGGAAACTGTTGAAAATTTTGCAAATTCATCCTTGGAAAATTGTAAATTTTGCAAATTCGACCTCAGAAACTATTGAAATGTTGCAAAATTGTCCTCGGAAACTGTTGAAAATTTTGCAAATTTGTTCTCTGAAAAAGTTGAAAATTTTGCAAATTTGTACTCGGAAAAAGTTAAAAATTTTGCAAATTTGTTACTATTGAAATTGTTGAAAACTTTGTACTTGGAAAATGTTGAAAATTTTGCAAATTTGTACTCTGAAACTGTTGACAATTTTGCGAACCGTGGCTCCTCCTGCTATCCTTGTAGATAAATTAACTATGGATTTTCACGACTTTTCAATTTCTCTGGCTTTTCCAGCATTTTAAGTTCTGGGGGAGGCCTTTATTTATGTTTAAAATCTATATTTCAATTAAAAACCATAAAAAGTAGTTCATTTTTCCTCGGGTAGGAATGTCACAATTGTTTTTTCTAAAATCAAACAAATTTCCATAAAAATCCAAACAGATAAGAGCACGCTCAGATGGTCCGGAATGGAGGCTCGGGCAACAGACTGTTAAGGTAATTTTCATTCAGTTAAATCTAAAGAACGGTCAAAGGCATTTCACCGGATCAATTCGACAAAATACCATTGGTCATATCTGCAGCGACATCTCATTTCTGCCAGATCTTACGACTTATAAAATTTCAAATAAAATTTATTTCACGTGCATTAGAATTTTTAAAAAAAGTATAGTTACATAAATTACTGAAAATGTCGCATATTTACGGAACTTAATAAAAATTCAAATCTGCCATGCGGGAACAGCTCCCGAGCAGCCTTCGTCTTACCAACATAAATTCCAAATGCATCATCGGCACACCGCCTCGAAGCATCCGCTTTTCTGAGACCCTCTCACCAAAACGCAGTCTCTGGCAACGTTCTACGACTTCTCGATCCGCCACAATCCCGGATGCATCATTGGTGAGCCGCAATCAGCAAGGTTTTTGTTGAAATTTTTCCCAGATTGGCTCACCGCCCTGACGCATCCGCAGTTCCGAGACATCGCACTGGTAAATTCCGGCAACGTTCTTCGACTCTTCTCGATCCGCGAGTTATCCCGAAGACGGGTCCTAGCGTCGCCTTTCATCTTCATCAGGCTCTGGAGTCTCGGTTTCTCGTCACTCGATCATTTCGGGACATCGTTTCCAATCCTTTCATTGAAATTCAGTCTGCAAGCATCCCAGAGATAGGTCCTTGCATCGTCTTCCCTCTCATCCAGCACCGGAGTCTGTTTCTCGTAAATCCATCATTTCAGGACATCGTTTCCGATCATTTCCACTTCTCCATATTTCTGACCATTGCATATAAGATTTCCGGTTCCGTCGCTCGTTCGCCGCACCGGAGAGAGAACCTAGGCACTTTAAAATAGCTGCTCGTTTTATTTTTTCCTCCTTTTCGACGGCGGCGGGCGGCGAAGATATTACCGGAAGAAGGAAGTGAAGAGATGATGTGGCGCCTTCGACGGCCGGAAGGACGAACCGGTAAAAGGAATGAGGCCTCTTGTTACGTTGTCAAACGAGAGAGGCCCAGCTTACTATTTAAATATATATATATGCAGCTCTTAAAAAAGACGCGCCAGTTTCTCGGTTAGTACAAAGATATCACACGAACGGTTAAACGGGACGAGGTAAAGAGGAATCTGGAGAAGGAAAAGGAATCGAAGGCGTGAAAAATGCGGTTAAAATCGATTATTAAAACGATGAGGTCGTTGATGATGATTGATGATGATGATGATGGCCGCGCTTGAAATACAAACACAAAAAATTGACTACGAGCACAGCACCCGCTTGCGCCGAGAGAGAGAGATCCGTACCGAATGACGGTCACTCCGACCGGCCAGTTCATTGCGGGGGAGGTCGTTTCACGGCACGCTTTTTTCGAATTGAACACAAAGTGTATATCTCAGGAGGTAGGAGAGCACCGCAAAGTCCGGAGAACGGACAACCTTAAAAAACTCTGGATTTTAGGGCGAGGGGAATTTTAGGATTCCCTTACGGAGTTTTGAAGCGCTGCCTTTTTACTCTTTCTACGACTCCTTTTTGTTTTTTTGCACAGCCAAGATTCCGTCGATGCGAAGAAGTCCGACGGCCTTCCGTTGATATGCAACGGGTTTCTGAGCTTGAAACCGACGTTAAAAAAACACGAGCTGAGCCTGCGTACTTCATTCGCAGCCGTCTGAAGCTTTGTCTCCTTGGTTGAACGACAACTGAAATTGGCCTAAAATAAAAATCATCAGTTTCAATTTCAAAAAATCTGAAAATCATCAATTTTAAACCCCCAGAAATTTCATTTTCAATTCCCTGACTTTTCCAGGTTTTAAAAATAATTTCCCTGATCAATGACAACGCGAAAAATTGACACTGGAAAGTATTTTTTGAAATTTACTAGTAACGACAATTTTGAAAATAACGTAGAAATTTTTTTAAAAATTTACAAAAATTGCGTGAACATTTTGTAATCGGAAAATGTGGAAAATTGTGCAAATTAATTCTTAGAAAACGTGGAACATTGTGTAAATTTGTACAGTGTACATGGAAAATTTTGAAAATATGAACTTGAGCTAAACTTGCAAAAGTATTAATTTTGGATCGCAATGACTGCGTTAAATTTCTTTGACTTTTTCAAAATAAACGAATCATCCCTAACTTTTCCTAGTCATTTTCCTTGTCAATTTTATTAAAAGTTTCGTTAAATATTGAAGTTTAAACAGGGTTTAAGTCGACGCCTATCAAAAACGCGTTCAGAAATTTCATTTTCAACTTCCCTGACTGTTTATGGTTTTAAAAAATTTCCCTGACCAATGACAATGACAAAAATTGACATATTTTGCAAAATCGATTCGGGGAAAAATTTGTGAAGATTTGACAATGTTGTATTTAGGAAATGCTGAACATTTTTACTTGGAAAACGTGGAAAATTTTGCGCTTCTGTCTTCGGACAACGTGGGAAGTTTAGCAAATTTGTTCTCGGAAAACGTGGACAATTTTCCAAATTAATACTCAGGAAACGTGAAATTTTTTCCAAATTGGTACTCGAAAAACGCGGAAAATTTAACAAATTTGTACTAGAAAAACGTGGAAAATTTAACAAATTTGTACTCTGAAAACATGGAAAATTTGTACTCTGACAATGCAAAAACTTTTGCAAATTTGTGTTTGGAAAATTAGGAAAAAGCCATGTAAAAGCATTAATTTTGGAGCGCAACAACGACTGCGTTGAATTTCCCTGACTTTTTCAAAATAAGCCATTCTTCCATGGTTTTTTAAAATAAACGTAGAAAATAAAATTTTACAAATTCATCTTCTGGAAAATGTTGAAAAGTTAGCCAGTTTGTGCTCGGATAAGGTTGAAAAATGTTGCGAGTTTTCCTCGGAAACTTGAAATTATTGCAAAATTTGTCCTCGAAAAATTAAATTAATAAATGTCAAAATTTATCGTCGTAATACAGTGTAGGTCGAAAATTATATAAATTGGCACTAGGAAATTTTTTTCAAACTCTTACTCGAAAGATGTTTACATTTTTTCAAACTTGTCCACGAGAACTGTTGAAAAGTTTACGCGTACATGCTCTGAAAATTTTCATCCTTTTCCAAGTTTGTCCTCGGGATCTGTCGAAATTTTTTTCCTCGGAAAGTGTTGAAAACTTATCAAAAATTTGTCCTAAAAATATTCTCAAAAATTTTCAAATTTGTCCTCAGAAACTGTTCAAAATTTTGCAAATTCTTCTACTTTCCCAGACATTTTGAAGTTCCCTGACATTTTCCAGATTTTCCAGGTCCGGGGAGAAACCCTACCACCATCCACAAAGAGTCTATTTCCATTCCTTACCTCCTTTGCTGATATCGTCCATGGTCTTCTCCATGCATTCGGAGCCGTGATGACCAGAATGTCCGCAGTTGTAGCACGTCAATGTTTTGGGTACAGGCGGTGCCGCGCACGGTCCGTGTTGCTGCGCCATTCCCGGAGCACCTTGGGGAGGGAGGTTAGTCAGATTAGGCTGATGAATGGGGTTACCGTGAAAGCCCACGTTGGGCGTGGGTCCAGCCACGAATCCGGGCACGGGCGGCGGAGGCTGCATCCGCTGGGAAGCGGTGAGTCCGGCGGGCGGCGGCGGCTGCTGCTGCTGCACCTGGAGCATGTTGTTAAACTGGTGAGGGAACGTCACTTCGTGGGCGGTGATGCCATCCGGCGAGTGCAGGAACTGGAAGGTGCGCGGCGGAGGAACTCCGGGCGGCGTCGTCACGAAGCCGTTGGTGGTGTGCGGTGCGAGATACGTGGCCTGATGGCCGGGCGGAAAAGCCGGGAAAAAGGGCATGATCTGCTGGTACGCCATGGGGTGATTTGAGGGCAAAGGCGGTGGAGTGGCCGAGGGCCTCGAACACGGACATGTCGTGCACATGCCCATGGTGGTGAGGGGCCTGGAAGGCAGGCGCGGCATGTGCGAGTGCGGCTGTTGAGGAACGGAAGTCGGGTAGACGCCGCTGGGAGCGGCGCTGTAGCTCTGGATTCCGTGAAGATTGGCTGCGGGGTTGTTGGCCAGCAGAGGTGCGGTGACGGCAGCATCTTCGGAGATGCCCAGTGGCGAGGATCCGTTGCGCGCCGCATAGGGAATGTTGGAGTGAGAATGAGGGTGAGGACGTTGTTCGCTGGATTTAAGGTCCGCACCATCGTTGTCGTCGCAGCCGGGAGACTGGGACTGGCGGACTTCGGCAGAGGTCAGTGAGGACTTCCGACTGCCGCCGTCGTTGGAGCGGCTTGAGGACTTCATTTTGGGATGGATGTTGCTGCAGTTGCCTCGGCTGTTCCGACGGGGCCGGTAGTCTCGCGTCGGATCGCCTTCTGGAAAATGTCCAATTTAACGTTCAGGGATTTCTCCCACCGCAAATGGATTTCAACTTTTTAAAAGTTCGGGGAACATAGATCTAAGAATGACTTTTGAAAATAAGAATGAGGTTGCTTGGCAATTTGTGGCTTTTTTTAGAAAGGTATTGCCCGATTTTATAAAAATTTGTATTATTTAAATTTATGAAATTACTATTAAATTTCCCGAAATTATTATTAAATTTCATAACATTTTCACTTTTAAATCACACGAAATTATTATTCCTAGATTTTACGAAATTGTTACTAAATTGTATGATTTATTAACCAATTTTATTAAATTTTTTAAAAGTATCATTATTGAATTCCATAAAAGTATTATTAAAGTTGATACATTTTTTAATATTAAATTTTATAAAAAAACATGTGTTATTAAAATTAAAGAAAAATATCGTTATAGCATTTTATAAAATTATTATTAAATTTTACAAAATCGTTAGTAAATTTCATAAAATTCTTATTATTAAATTTTAGAAAATTATTAGTGAATTTTCATAGAATTTTTATTATTAAATTTTACAACATTTTTATCGTTAAATTTTTAAAAATTGTTATGATCAAAATTACGTACTTTTTAGTATTAAATTATAGCAATTATCATTACATTTCATAAAAATATATTAATAAATTTTACAAAATCGTTAGTAAATTTCATAAAATTACATGTATTAAAATTCATAAAAATTTTATTATTAAATTTTACAAAATTATTGGTGCATTTCAAAGAATTTTTATTACTAAATTTTATAACATTTTCATTATTAAATTTCATAACATTGTTATGATCAAAATTATGTAATTTTTTAGTATTAAATTACAGAAATTATTATTATTAAAAATGTCATAAAAATATTAATAAATTTCACAACATTTTTACTATGAATTTCATAAAATTTTAAATATTAAATTTCGCACAATAAGAGCTATGAAACGTAGTCAATCATTAGCGGTACGGAGTTTAGCCGGCTCTTAACCGCCGATTAAAACTTTTACGGAGAATAAACTGACCTTTGGCGCTCAAATCGGCGACAGTTTTGTTCTTGAGCCTGGCATAGCCATCGGCAGCATCCCGATGGCCGGCCTCGAAGACCTCGTCGGTCTCGCCGTTGCACATCGCCTTGGAGGACGATGAAGCGTAGCCGGGATGCGAAGTGTCCGGAGAGTTGCGGGACGAATGTCGATTGTTCATCGCCGAGTGAGAAGTCATCATGGGGTCGATGCAGTGAGAAGCCAAGATGTCGATGGGAGCGTCCGGCATGTAAACCTGCAACCGGACAAAGTCGGAAATCTGAACAAAAACATTCGACCGAACCTGGCGAATGAACGGAACATGGTTTTACATACTTGAGTCTGGACCGTTTGTACCGTGCAGCAACTGGGTTGGACCGCGGGCGGCGAAGAACAGTGCTGAGAAATCTGATAGGATTTCGGAACGTGGTCTGCATCGACGTGGGAATAATATCCATTGGGAAGTTTTTGCCTGTTGATTTTAAACAATGATGTTATCATCATGATTTTAACCAATGACGTCAGCATCAAAAAGTATCACTAATGAAAACATAATTTTTACATATGACGTCATTATTATAATTTTAACGAACTTGTCACGATTGATCGTGATCGCAATGATCACGAATCGGTCATTGTTGCTCTTATTTTTTTTTGGACAGTTAATTGGTCATTTTTCTCGATTTTTCTCGGAAAGATAATCGGTAATTTCTTCAGACAATTAAATGGTCATTTCTTCGGACAGTTAATCGGTCATTTCTTCGGACAGTTAATCTGTCATTTCTTCGGACAGTTAATCGTTCATTTCTTCGGACAATTAATCGATCATTTCTTTGGACGGTTTGGACAGTTAATCGGTCATTTTTTCCAAACTTTTTAGTCGGTCATTTTTTTCCAAACGGTTAATCAGCCATTTTTTTCCAAACACTTAAACCGGCCAATTTTTTTCCAAACAGATAATCGGTCATTCTTTCCAAACGGATAATCGACCATTTTTTCCAAACGGATAATCTGTCATCTTTTCCAAACTGTTAGTTGGTCATTTCTTCGGACAGTTAAATCTGTCATTTTTTCGGACAGTTAATCAGTCATTTTTTCGGACAGTTAATCAGTCATTTTTTACAAGAGTTTATCGGTCCTTCCTTCGGACAGTTAATCGGTCATTTCTTCGGACGGTTAATCAGTCATTTTTTGGACAGTTAATTGGTCATTTTTTATAAACTGATAATCTGTCATTATTTCCAAATTGTTAATCGGTCAGTCATTTCCTTCAAAAGTGAATCGGTCATTCTTTCCCAAACTAAACTGTTAATCAGTCATTTTTTCCATTCCAAACGGATAATCTGTCCTTTTTTTGGTCAGTTAATCTGTCATTTCTTCGGACAGTTAATCGGTCATTTCTTCGTACAGTTTATTAGGCACTTCTTCGGACATTTTAGGACATCCGAAACCCCAATTCGGATTTGGATCCCAAAATCCAAAGATCCATCACCAATACCTCGGGGAGTCGGAGTAGAACAATTTCAAATTACTTGTAAGTCCTGAAGAGTTTCAGAATCTTCTCGGCCTTGTCCGAAGAAAATCCATCGTTCTTCAGATCTTCCTCCGTCAAGTTTAATATCTTCGGAAGGAGAAAAAAAACCAGAATCAAAAATTAATTTCCGAAGACTTCTTGGGTATAAAACGCTAAAAAAGAGTGGACGTCTTCAGGCTCACCTGTTTGGTGGGCAAATGTTTTCTTCTCAGCATGTCCCACAACTTGGACAGCTTCTCGCTCTCGAAGACCCGCTCCAGCCGAGCCAGATCCTCGTTGCATTCGCTTTGGTTCTGCACCACGGACATCTTGGCGGCCACCGAGTGCTTGGAGCACACGTTCGAGCTCGACGCCTCGGACGAAGGCGGCGCGACTCGGGCGCAAGACTGCTGGTGGTTGTTGTTGGCGGTCACCAGAGACTTGGTGGTGCACACGTTGGCAAGGCAGGAATTGTAGATCGTGAGGCTTCCGAGCTGATGGTTCACGTCGTTGACACCGACTGAGGAAAAAAAAGTACCTTGTTAATGAGAACCCATTTATATCCGGAAATATGTTTCCGGAAACAAGGTGATCGAACATTTCCCCATGTCTTGGCGAATGTTTCTATTCCAAACAGTATTTCCAGAATAGAAAATGATCCCATTCCAGGCAACTAATATCCGCTAAAATATATTTCCAGAAACAAGTTGCTCGACGTTGCCCCGCATCTTTCTTATTGTTTCCATCCCAAACAGTATTTAAAGAATAGAAAATGATCCCATTACGAGCAACTAAGATCCGGAAATATGTTTCCAGAAACAAGTCGCTCAACAATACCCCGTCCCTTCACGAATGTTTCCATCCCAGATGGTATTTCCAGAATAGAAAATGATCTCATTTCAAGAAACTTATATCCGGAAATATGTTTCAAAAACAAGTCGCTGGACATTGCCCGCATCTTCGCGAATGTTTCCATCCCAAATAGTTTTTCCAGAGATATTTCCAGAATAAAAAACGATCCCATTCAGAGCAACATATATCCAGAAATATGTTTCCAGAAGCAAATCGCTCGACACTGTCCCACGCCTTGGCGAATGTTTCCATCGCAAATAGTATTACTAGCGATATTTCCAGAATAGAAAATGATCCCATTGTGAGCAGCATCCCAAAAAGTATTTCCAAAATAGAAAATGATCCCATTCCGAGCAACTTATAACCGAAAGTGTTTCCAGAATCAAGTTGCCAGCCATTGAACCAAGTCTTGGCGAATGTTTCCATTCCGAACAGTATTTCCAGAGATTTTTCCAGAATAGAAAATGATTCCATTCCGAGCAATATATATCCGGATACATGTTTTCAGAAACAAGTTGCTCGACATTGCCTCGCGCCTTCACGGATGTTTCTATCCCAAACAGTATTTCTAGAGGTATTTCCAGAATAGAAAATGATCCCATTCCGAGCAACTTACATCCGGAAACAAACAGAACGTGTACCGCCAAGGGTCACGAGGCAAACCGAGTTTGGGACTCACCCGTGGCGCAGTGAAAAGCGTGGACCGGCGATGCCACAGAGTACTTGGAGTGCACCGGCGGCGGAGGCGACGTGGGATTCGAATGAAGCGCGGCGGTGGTGGGCGACGAACACACGTTCCGATCGTCCGAACCCACATTGTTCGTTTGCGACACCGCGGCAGATTCGCTGGAAGGCCTGAAGAAGCTGACCACCAATTCAGAATCCAAGGGAACTTTTCCGGTGAGCTGTCTCAAATATTCGTTTATCCTTCCGGTCCCGTCTTCGGCCGACTCGTCGCCTCTGAGGGACTGCTTCGGAGGACCTAAAATTTTCAAAATTAACGTAAGTTTCACAAAACTGGCTTTAAGGTACACATCTCACGACGAGGGATGTTAATCGAGTTTTCGCAATCATTTAAAAAAAACAATAACGACTGTCTGGATTTCAATGAAATGTGTCTGAAAAATTCTTACATTTTTAAACTTTTCCCCGACTTTTCCAGGCTTTAAAAAAACTTTACCTGACCAATGACAATGTCAACAATTGATTTATTTAGCAAAATGGACACGGGAAAATATATTTCGCAATAGTTAATAATGACAATTTCAAAAATTAACGTAGAAAAATTTCAAAAATTGCGTGAAAATGTTTTGAAAACTTGACAATGTTGTGCTCGGAAAATGTTGAAAAATTGTACTCGGAAAACGTGGAAAATTTGCGAATTTGTACTCTTAAAACGTGGGAAAATTTTCAAATTTGTACTCGGAAAACGGAATTTTTTTTTGCAAATTTGTACTCTGGAAAACAAGAAAATTTTTGCAAATTTGTACTCGGAAAACGAGAAAATTTTTGCAAATTTGTACTCGGAAAACGAGAAAATTTTGCAAATTTGTCTCAAAAAACGTGAAAAATTTTGCAAAACTGTACTCTGAAAGCGTGGAAAATTTTCTAATTTGTACTCGGAAAACGTGGAAAATTTTGGATTTTTCTATTCGAAAAATGCGCCTTGAGCTAACCAAGTAGAAGCATTAATTTTGGATCACAACGACGCGACTACATTGAATTTTCTTGACTTTTTCAAAATAAGCCATTCTTCCCTGTCTAGGGTTATACCCTGTGATGGTGGCTCAGCAGCGTTTTTCAAAACTTTCAAAGGCATTTCATTAAAATCCATAAAGCTGGTTATTTTTTTAAAAAATGATCGCGGAAACCTAATGAACACCTCTATCTCAGGTACCTAAAAACTAAAGATACTCACCGGCGAAGTAAGGCGTGCGCACAGTTTTTGTGAGCTAAACGAAAGACGAAATTTGAATTTTAGTTATTACGACAATACGATACGTAAAAATCAAAGTAATGAAGTCACGAAAGACTCGCCTGTATGTGAAAATCGCACAAATCTTGAATAGTTTTGCTAACTTCCGTCGTTTCTCCGTTCGACCACGTCACCTGAAAAAAACAACGACCACAATTCGATTCAATTTGCTCAAATTAAGAGCGAATTGAGCACGATGTTAATTACAATCGAACCCAGATAACAGGGCTCCCCCAGAAATTTCATTTTCAACTTCAATTGACATTGGAAAATATTTTCTTAAATTTGCTAACGGCAATTTTGAAAATTAACGTAGAAATTAATATAAAAACATTGCGTGAAGATTTTTCAAAATGGGAAAATTTTGTATGCGGAAAATGTTAAAAATTTGTGCTCGGAAAGAGTGGGAAATTTTGCAAATTTCAACTCGGAAAACCTAGTCTACTAAAGAATTTTGAAAATTTGTACACGGAAAACGCGGACAATTTTGCTAATTTCTACTCGGAAAACGTGTAAAATTTTGCAAATGTCTACTTTGAAAATTCTGCACATTTGTACTCAGATAACGTGGAAAACTTTGCAAATTAATACTCAGAAAACGTGAAAAATTGCGTAAATTTGTACATACAAAACGTGGACAATTTTGCAAATTTCTACTCGGAAAACGTGGAAAAATCTCAAAATTCTACTTTGAAAATTTTGCACATTTGTACTCAGATAACGTGAAAAATATTACAAATTAATACTCAGAAAACGTGGAAAATATTGCAAATTAATACTCCGAAAACGTGAAAAATTGTGTAAATTTGGAAAGTTTTGCAAATCTTTACTCCAAAAATGCAGAATTTTTTTTGCAAATTTCTACTCGGAAAATGGGTCCTGAGCTAACCTTGTAGAAGTATTAATTTTGGATCGCCATGACTGCGCTGAATTTCCCTGACTTTTTCAAAATAAACCATTCTCACCTGACTTTTCCAGGTTTTCCAGGTCTGGAGAAACCCTGTGTTCTCAGATTTTGGAAAAAAACGTTTAATTGTGGAAAAATGTATCAGATTTGGGAAAATAAGTCATATTTTTGGAAAAATCCTGTCGATCTTTGGACAGACACCAAATGTCTCGTATTTTTATTACAACTTTTGATTTTTGTATTTTTAAATCATTGTCATTTTTAATATATATATCAATGCTAATACACGTTCAGGATAATGTCGATGACCCTATTTCAATTTAACGTATTTTTTTTTGTCTGACTTGATCGGAGTTTTGTTCAATTTTTTAGTTATTTAGTTTCTGTTAAATTTAATTTTCGACCCCAGCGTTATTTTTTGTTTTGTTTATTTCTTTACCCCCACTGGGCTTACATAAAAAACACGTGTCAAATAAATGAAGGAGATGCCTAGAGAGTCATATACATGCTCAAATATATCAAAATATATAAAATATATTCGAGGAAATTAAAATTTATTCAGTTCTCGTCCACGTGTATTTACGACCTAATATCAACTTAGATGCTACATATTTTCATGTAAATTTTTTGAGCGTTAAAACTCGTGTTTTTCTAGAGTGCTGCAAAATTTGTCGTTTTGAGAATGAGCATATAACCTTCAAAATTTTAATATTTTTAAAAAGTTAATTTTTTCTAAAATTAAAAGTAGCTCACCAATTAGCAATCAATGCAAACTGCTGAGCAATACTTGCTGCCCCATAACAGGGGTCAAGTCAGTTTTGGTCATTGTCAAAATTTCCAATATATTCAAAAAAAAATCATGATTTTATTTGAAAACAGTATGATTTTTTATAAAAAAAACGACACGATTTTCCCAAAATATATTGCAATTTTCCACCCCAAAAAAACTGCTAAATTTCTCAAAATAGAAAAAGCGACACTATACATGTATTTAAAAAATACAAGCTCACAAATATTGACATTTTTTTTTAAAAAATCATGAAAGTTTGCTTAAAATAATCTTGAAAATTTGGTCAGAATCTTGAAAATTTGGTCAAAAATCTTGAAAATTTGATAAAAAAAATTGGTAAATTTTTGATAACCTACATAATTTGCCCAAAAATTAAAACGATGTAGGCCCTATTTCTATCATAAAAATAAATATCAAATATACACACGTGGGGTTTCATTCGGTTACTATACTCTAATTAGCTTTTTGAGATTCTGCGTTTTTTTTTCTAAGGGGAATTTCCCTTCGGGCATGCGCGCAGCATGAGCGCCTTCTGGCGAGTCGTCTGTTGCTAGGAGCGTCGTCGTATTATATACATTGTTTGTCTAACAGGCTAATTAAAAGCAATGGCCTAAAAGCCATATTAGGAGGTGAAATCTTCAAACGAGTTGACTCAAAGATAACTTAATGTCGGACATAAATAAGGTGAAATAAAAGACTGATTTTACAAGTCAATAAATATACATTGGCAACACAAGAAAAGAGAAAAAAAAACCAAACACGAAACTGGTTTCGCTCCAAAAATGTCACCCCATCAAAGAGGAACCTCGTACTTACAAAATATGCCCCCCCCCTCGTAAAAAAAAACGGCTAACGAGCTGCTCGGACAACTGGACATTTTTACGACTGACCAATTGCCAGACGTATACAGAAACGAGTGCTGCCATCTAGCGACGAAATCCTCGAGTAAATCCAGCGGAACTTCGAGGATGAACTCGCTTAATTACTGATACAGTAGAACTTGTCTAAAATCAACCCGTGTAAAATCAAATCCTTTCTAAAATCAAAAAAATATGCTGGTCCCGCCATAGGAACCCATGTATAAAATCAAAAAACCTCCATAAAGTGTAATTGCAAAATTTTTACTGTTCTAACATTGGTCCTAATGATTTTTTAAAATAAAAACAACGAAGAAACTGAAAAAATATCAAGTATGGAAACAAAAATGTCAAACATTGTAGCAAAAATATCACCAATCCTTTGTGTTGTCAGATTTGATGAGATGCTCTG